>SSNS01000312.1:411007-458253 GCA_006937985.1 Aphyosemion australe | reverse complement strand
CTACGTGTGGCATTATGCATTAAGACTGAACACTCATTAAAAAATGTTTTTTACCTGCTTGAGTAGTTATATGCTTTGTGTGGGTTAGGCTACAGAGACTGGAAATAAATCAATCTCATGCTTTTTTATAAAAAAACGAACCAGATAGCTGGAGTGAATGCAGGAGTTGTTGCCTTTTTGAGTGGGCCACCGTAGCTGCAATACTTACTCGAAACTGCATGGCGCTAAAGAGTCGCAGTTTTTACCATGATTTCTATGAATATCACTGATAGGGCCTTTAAAGAAAGCACTGTGTCCTACAGAAGAGACATCACAGCAAGTGGAAGAAAACTTAAATATGAACTGTGTTTGTAATAAAAAGGTTTTGGACATAAGAATAGTTTGTTTGCAAAAAGTAACTAAAAACCTAAAATAATTTCATGTGATAGACCTTTTTCACGCTTCCGGGGTTTTTAACCGGAAATTCGTCATTACAGCGGAAAATAAGAATTATTGCAGCGTTACTTATGGGGATCAGTCTGTTTTTCTCATGCTCTGAAGCAGCGTGAGGAGAGGCTCAATTTTGTTAATTAAAGGGGAAATACTTACGTCTGCAGCAGACACTTCACGGCTATGTTTACGTGCTGGGGCTAAGTGTTAGCCGTCTTAACTCGGATGCGGTACCATGTCTATTCTCCTGGAATAACTTCACCCCAGGAGTCTACATGTTCGGTAACACAAACGGTAGTTTGTGCAGCACAGGAATTGGAGAGCCAGGAGCTAGAAAAGGTAAAGTAGGCGACAAGGCTGGACCATGATGATGCTACGTTAGCCCCCGCAGGTAAGTTCTCCAAAGCTAACTCTGCTATAATGTAAGTTCTTTTATGTGTTCATGACAAGTAAATGATGCTGAACTCATAGTTTAGAGCTGCCACCCACGCAAAATAAAATTAACGCGATGCCACTTTAACAGTTTATTGTTCAAACAATATAAGTTTCATGTTCATAGACGTTTATCACAGTTGTACAATATAATTATCATACATTTTATATTCTATATTATGCATGTGTATGTTGTTAGAACATGATATTATATTGTTTCAAAGTGAAATTTTTATTCTAAGAACGTGAAAATTATATTGTTAGAACAATAAGATTATCATGTTGTAATGTATATCGCTGTAATTTATTTATTTTTCATGGGTAGCAGCTCTGCGTTCCAGTATCATATTGCTGTGTGTTTTGTGGTCTTCTGCGACCTATTTAGAATTTTATATTGGGCAAATGTAGAAGGTTTTTAGTGCAGACATGATCCATGCTGACTGAAATCTGACCTAGTTAGGAAGGAGTTTTCCCAACGATCGCGCACTTCCGGTTTTTGTGAAAAAGGTCTATTGAGTCAAAACTTAAAAACAAATGAAAACACCAGTTTTCACCAGTCACGTAAAGTTCATTTTCATGGGATCCGTTAAAGTAACACAGAGCAGTTTCCTGCTCCTCCACCCTACTGGTTGAAAGTTGAATTACAACTATCGTAAACACTGCAGCAGCCTCCTGTAGCTAGCGCTAACAACGAGCTAATACTAACACGAGCCAACTAATACTAAAATAAACCACAAAGTAAAAAGATTTGCACTGTTGGACAAAAAATATTATTAATTACAAGTCCAGTAGCAACAAAGCCAGGTCATCATCAATCTGTGCTTTTGTAGCCTCCTTTAGCTCCCTCAAACTAGTGTAGACCGCGCCCATGTTCACTCTGGTTTTAGCTCTTTGTTTTGCCTCCAAAGACATTACTCTGTTACTTTTACTTCCAGGCTCCAACTTTCTTCTTCTTGTGCTTTTTATTGACGATCAGAGAACTGAAAATGCTGCTAGCAGCTAACAGCCGTAAAGCACGTAAAGAGCTCCCCCTATGGGGCACCTACCCGCTCCACAAAATTATCTAGTGCAGTTTTTGGTCAGCAGAGGGCTGCAGAGTGGTGTCAAATAGGAAACTGGTCAAGTTTTTAACCCAAAAATCACTGAGATCAGTGTTAAAGCACTAGCTTAAAGTTTAAAAAACTATTTAGTGTTTCTACTAGGAAGTTTACCTGAGATATAGAACTCCAAAGGGACGGCGCTTTCACAGCTGTGTCACCTAACTTTAGAAAAAAAAAACGATCTTATATAACACCTCTCAAGATAAAAATCACAAGGTGCTTCACAAAAACAAAAATAAAAAAAATGACTAAAAATATCAAAAAAGGGAAGTAAAAGTAAAAATTGTGATTAAAAAAGGATGTGAAAAAAGGCAGAAGGAAAATGAATAAGAAAAGGGTAATCAGTGAATCATGGGAAAGGCAGAAATGGTAGACAATCCTTCTCACATTCACACAAATTAAAAGTTGTAGCGAACTATTTCCAACATATTTCCAACATATTTTTGATTAACTTTTGCGTGTGGATTTTTTAAAACAAAAAACAGATGTGTAAAAAAAGTTGTCCTGCAGTGGCACCATTAACAGACAAGAAAAGGTTAAGAAGAAAGGAAAAATTAGAAGCTAGAATAAAGACGGAAAGGAACAAATGTGGAAAAACTAAATAAAATGAATAAATAAATGAAAAGTACGGGTCTCATGATGTCATTTCAAACGTGGTTGAAACCAAGGAAAATACTCAAGCTCCAGCTCTGTATCAACTCAGCTCCAAAAGTTATCGAGAGTAGAATAAAAAACAGAAAAGTAATGATGCTGGAGAGTTTAAAGAGGAGTGTGCTGTTGGACAATTCTAATTTATAGTTGCCTGCAGCCTTACTTCAGCAGACAAAAGTGCTAACAGCAGATGAATTAAAGGTTACCAACATTATAAGATGAATGTCAGGCAAATACAAATTACCACTGGATGAAGAATAATAAAGCTTTTCTTTTTGCTACAGGCGAGTGTCCAGTCAATAATTAGAGGTGGCGCGGTCGCTGTCACCGGCTTTCTGCAGCCTTGGCGCTTTGTTTGTGCTTTAATTGCTCAGGTTAAGATGGCCGCCCACTCCTGATGAAGGCAAGAAGAAGCAGAAGCTTCAAACTTGTTTAAAGATGAGCGGCGTCAAGATGCAGCTCACGAGAGACCGGGACACCCCTCACCGAAAGTTCCTTCATCTCTCCCATTTCTTGTTTGCATGAAATTAAGCATGAGGGAATCTGCTTTGATCTTCCGAAAGGAAAAATTAAAAACAGTCCCGACCCAAGGAAGAGGAGAAGAAAGGAGGGAAGTGCCATCAGTGGCTGACGGTCGGTGCGTTTGGGTTGTTTTTTCTTAGCAGGCAGGGAGACATAATCACACAAATAAGACATCAAAGATGGATTGAGATAAAATGCAGTTATTCAGATTGCTTTGGGATGGCAGCGGGAAAAATATTCCCTCAAAGTGTCCGACTGGATGACATCAGAGCTCTGTGAGACACAAGTCATGGAGGAGGCGTCGGTGTCTGGTCCGGTTTAAGTTTCAGGGGCCTTGGCAGCCTCACTATTCCACATCCTGGTTCTTCTCACTGGAGGGGAATCCCTGTTTTATTCCTGTTTTTTCCCTTCTGTCATGTTTTTCTGGTGGCTGGCATTCGGCTCTCCAGCATGTCGCCTCTCGACGTGAACCCTCGCGCTCTGCAGGTTGGCAGAGAAAAGCGACGCACGCAAACTGGCTGCTGCCTTCCAGTCGCAGCCAAACGCCGCACCTGCGTCATGTTCGCTGGCTCCCCGACGGTCTGACCACCTCTCCACCTGTACGGGAAACAGGGCCAACGACAAAACCTCCAAAAGAAACTGACTTGGTGCCAGGAGGATGAGTCAACACCCGCATCACGGAAATATGTCTCCAGCATGAGAAGCAAAAGCATCCAGGCAGGCTGAAGAGTAGTTTAAAGAAAAGTGAAATATGTCTAAGCTTATATAGTTAGCTAAAACACATTTACTTTGAAATGGTCAACAGAGAATAGATGTAGAATGATTGAAGTTAGGACACTTTTAGTTATCTTAGTGCCTGAACTAGAAGGACTGGGTGCAGATGAGAGCAGCAGGTGAGTAAGGAAGGAGGTTGCAGAGATAAGGTCAGGTGTGGTCCATGTTGGTGATGTTTTCTGCAAACACACCTGCTCCTTGTTCATGAAAGGAAACAATGAGTTTTCTATCATGCAACCAATCAGACGTGAATAAATAAAAGATCTGCAGCTGATTCACCACTAACCCCAATCCAAGAAATCTAAAGATATACGTAGATACATAAAGTAGAAGTAGAGACTTAAAGATGAAAAGAGCCATCTAGTGATGAAGTTCTATAAGCATGAATAAAGACATGCTCAAGTATGTGTAGTTATAAATGAATACATGAATAGAGATTAGGATACAGGTGGATGATAGAGATATATATATAAATGCAGATATAGACAACAGATACCCAAGGTGGCAAAGATGAAAGCAGTGATGATCTTTGAGCCTGTACAAAGAAATCTGCTCAAAATGACCCTAACCTGGCAAGCCATCCTATAGTCTGTATATGAATTTATAGTCTGGCCACGGTCCATTGACAGCGCTTAGTCATGGGGCGGGATCTACTTTTGCCTTTCAAACTGTCTCTGCATGCTATTGGAGATCAAACAATGTGACATACCGCAACAGATGTCAGTCAACAGGATAGTCCGCCATACGCCATCAAAGATGCAAATACATCCTTTTTCTAAATAAACTTAAGTACCTCAATCTGCTCTTGACTCAAAGAAAAGCCCGAGTCTTAATAGTCCAAAGTTGATGCCAAAGCCATTTGAAACGAGCCCTCGACATTTTTGTTTTTCAGTAACATCCCGCCCACCAACGGAGGGCTGCGATTGGCCCACCAAACCAATAAAACACTGTGAGTGGACCGCTACGGAGCCGCCACCATCTTAGTTTCGCTCATTTGCACTAACATCCCGCCCACCTGACTGATAGAGCTCTGTGATTGGCCCACCAAACCAAGAGAGCGTTGTGATTGGACCGCTACAAATGTCAGTCAACGGGGCAGTCCGCCACACATTGTGGAAGAAGCAGAAAAGAAGATGAAAATACATTGTTTTTTTCTAAATAAACGCGCTGTGATTGGCCAGCCACAATACTGGCCGGGGCTGCGGAGGTTCCAATGGAGCGCTGCTAGATCGACATGCAAAATCAATTTTTTTTGCTTTGGCAAACGACAGTCTAGATTCTAGGCTACCAGAAGACCTGATAAAAGGCCAGACACAACCCTATAATAAAGCTTTTAAATGGGCTGTGTGCTGATTGGCTGATTTACCCCGATGGCTCAATGACGCTGCCTGAAGATAGAAACGCTGTATCCAGATAACTCAACAGGCAAGCTATGGATCTATCTGGTATTCGTTCAAAGTCTAGATATTCCCAGTAGATACGTGAGTGCTCTGCAAATCTTCATTGTTGTTTTCCACTCATCCAACAGGAATGTTAACAGGCTGGCGTTGGCCCTTGATTAGCATTACCGCCACCAACATTTATATATAGCTGATGTAGAAATGGGTTAGGGCATGCAAATTTAAAAGGATGTGTCTAAAGCCCGGTTCACACGGCAGTAAGGAGATTTTAGATTTAAAGTTTCAAGTTTTCCCAGACATGTTACCCCGGCTTTCCACAGGATGTGAAAGTGGTGCGAAACGGCCGAAAAACGTACTACGTGGCAATTAGCCGCCGTTATAGTGGACAGGGTCCTTTCCAGCGGCAGCTATGTGTAACATTCTGGATGCGTTCCAGAAACAACGGGACGCAATCATAACGTTACGCTTCTGAAACACGTCAAACTCCGCAGTTTAGATCGGAACAGACAGGAAGTTAAACAGGCAGTGTGAAACATTCGGAAACTTCCAAAATAAAAGTCACATGCAGTACGTCATTACCTGTGAAACCCCGTAGCCGATGTAAACCAAACAGAAAACAAACCACAGACCTTTTTGGATACATGTAGCCGTCTTTCTCCTTGCTTTTCATTGTGTGGACGTCTGAAATCACGCGTGTTGTTGCAATTCTCCCGTGATTTTGTGACCTCACAAGATCAGCTGTGTGGAATGCTTTCGCTCCCGTTTCGCGTCAGAATCGTTCCCGTTTGGGAATGAGCTTGCGGGTAAAACGCCGCTTTTACGTTTCGCCACACTTTTGCGTCCGGTGGAAAGCCGCGGTTAGAGTGTGACTTCAAGGTCTTTTGTCACTTTTTCATTAGATACTTGATGTGAAGTATTTAAAAAGAAAACTTAATCTCCTCATCAGCAAAACCACAAATCTAAAAAAAGGGTTTTTGTTTAATTAGGATAAAAACAACTCCACCTTCTATCAGTTTGTAAAAAGCTGTGATGTTACTAAAAAAAATCCACTTTTATCTGTCACTGAGAACTTTCTCCCTCAAACAACAAGAAGCTGTAAAATGTTGAAGGAGCTGTGAGTTTTGGTGACGTTAAGGGACGGAAAGTTTCTCTTTGTCTGAAAGCTCTGAAATGTGCCAGAGAAAGCTGCGATCCAAAGCGGGGCCCATCTCTCCTAATTAACACTTTGAAAGATAAAAGCAGTTTATTAAATCAATCAGGATGATGGTTGTTTGTGAATCCCAGCAGATAAGGACATTTGCATATTAACTTCACAGTCCTAACCTACATTTGAGGATCTTCTGAGATTGTGGCCAGCTTCAACGTAAATATTTTCCCCCCGCACTGCTACTGTATGAGTTTTTAAAGTTTCATGGCGCAGAGTCTCCAGTGGATTTTCAGCTCATGAAAAAATAAAGAGATGGATAAATAAGCAAACATGTAACGTAAACAGACAAACAAATGAATAAACGGAGGCAGACATCAGCGCGGTAGAAAACTCTGGCAGACGCATAAAAACAGTCTGGATGTTACTCATCCAGAGTAATTTTAAAACGTGTTACATCTGCACACCAACATGTTCGACCAAATTTAGCTTTCATATGAATCATGCTTTTTATTGATAAATGGTTGGTATTTAAATTTAATCTCTGTGGATTTTAGTAATAAACACGCGTGTTTTACAGGGTTGGTGCTGTAGATTAGTTCAGTTTGATATTTATATGTAAAAAATGTAAAAGACAGAAATTAAAATTCTCTCCTCCAATAAATACATTTCAAAATAAAAGTCTGATGACATTATTAACTATTAAAAAAAATAATTTGTTTACTAAACTTAATCAGCTTATATGCTTATTATCTATTATCCTAATGATTTTTTAAAAATAATTTCTTTTAAAATGCAGGAGTAAACTAATCTGATTTTTGATAAATGTATTGATTATTTCATTGAATTTAAAGTTTTATTCATTTTCTCTGTTTGTAATGTGTTTCTGCAGAAGTTAGTTTGATTTTGATATAAAGGATGCAGGAAATATTGCTTAAAAATACATTTAGGCAACTTTGATGACTGTTAAGGTCTAAAGCACCATAACTAAAAGAAAATACCATCCTGAACAAGCTTTGCTCAAAGAAACACAGTTTAAACCAGAGGTCACCAACCTGGTGCCCTGAGGAACTATATAAGGTGCCCATGCCTTTTCTCAAAATAGCACAAGTCTACAATAAACAAAAAAAAATCTGCTGCCATCTTTTTAATCACAAATGCATTAATATAGATTTTAAAACTATAATATTCATTAAAAAATACATTATGTTTATTATACATAAAGTTGAGTTTAACTCTGATCTAGTCCAGTTCAAAGGTCACTATTGTATCATCCTGGTAGCCCATCCTATGGCTCAGTACCCATGAAGTAGCTCTCAGCTTCACAAAGGTTCCCAGCAAACAATCAACATTGCATGGACGTGCAGATCAGGTTTATATTGAGTCTGTCAGTCTAGACCAATTTTAGACATCCGGTGGACATGCAAACCAGGTCCAATATTAGGACGTCTAACTATGACCCCATTTGGACGTCATTATGTGATACATTTGGACCTTGGGTTGGGTAACATTTTTGGACGTCATGGGCACGTCCAACACAGGTGCAAGAAATTTTATAAAAATATTGTTGCTCACTGCTCAGACACGTCGTGGCAATGTCTTTTTCAGGTATATATCTATTTTGCGTTCTTAAAGCAACATTCCACAACTTTTACACCTTAAAATTATGCTTTTTTGTAAAGTGGCGTCATACTATCATCTATTATGTTCATTTTCGTACCTGTGCTAGTGTTGGGGGGTCCCACATCTGTTTACCGCACTATACAGTTTTTGAGCTCGGGTCGTTACCGGAAGTACTGACTGGGTGTTGCTTTATGGCAGGATATGGCAAGCCAAAGGCATAAAAAAAAGTGCGCGTTCTAAACGCTCGTTATGTCCCCCAAAATGCGCGTCTTGAACGCAACTTTTGACGCCAAAGGGGGCAAAATCTCGCGTGTTCTAAAAGCGAGCATTATGTCTGCCAAAACTCGCGTCTTGAACGAGCGTTTTGGCGGACATAATGCAATTTCTTTATCCCTTTGGCTTACCATCATTGTATAACATAGACTCGCTGTAGCAGTGGCAGATTAATAATAATAATAATAATAATACATTTTATTTATAGTGCACTTTACATTTCAAAAGGAATCTCAAAGTGCTACCAAAGAAAGCTAGAAATCCCTTATCAGAGGAATCTAGGAAAAGAAAAGAAGAACGTGATAGAACAAGAGCAAAGACCAGAGTTATTATTGGGCCGTCTTTTCCTCGCTGGAGAGCTCTTTTAGAAAGAAAGACATGAACTACGGACTCTGACCTAGCCGTGCTGCTAATGGCTAGGTAAGTAATAAATTATTTCACCAGGGTTATTGTGTTTGGTCGGGCATAAAGTTGTTATACAGTTCTGATAAAACTATTTATTCAATGTGTGGAGGTGGAAAAGTTTGTTTTTGTTGTTTTGCCTGATATTAGGAATGTAAACATGCCTCTTATGCCCCAGAGAGAGAGATTTAATGTTACGACAGTGACGTTACGCAGCAAGCCTCTAGAGGGCGACAGAGACCATATAACTGCAATGTTGCGGAATGCTGCTTTAAGTCCAAGGTCGATTCTGGACTTCTATAGGACATGTAAACTAGGTCCACTATTTGGACATTTAACGAGAACCCCACTTGGACATTTGCACCTCGGGCTGGGTAACTTTTTTGGATGTCAGTGTTTGCTGGCACAGACTTCGTAAAACAAGAGTAACTGACATTAATACTGTGAAATTCCAACAAGAATAGAGTAAGAACACACTTTGTATTTCTGCTCCAGGAGGACGGCTGTGACTGACTATAATCCTGAAACGTTCCCTTCAGTGACAACATGACACCGAGGCTCAGAAAGGAATCAGGACAGGCGTTTCATTGGGACAAATACTGGATCAATACCAGTCCTTGTTAATCCTGATTCCTTACACAACAACACCATTGTGTTAGGACGGGTGGGCCGAGCCGAAATCACCACATCCAAACGGTGCCGTCGCCTCTCAGCTCAACACTTGACACACCGATGTGATGAAAGACCCGGTTAATGCTCCAATCCTCGGCTGTAATCAGTCCAGTCTGCATTCACACAGACAAGAACTGCAGATCTGAGGCCAGCCATCACCGTCTCATCTCCAGCAGGGAATAGGTAAAGCAGCATTCCAGAGGAGAGCTTTTTTTTTTTTTAAAGCAGTTACTTTAACGACTCTGGAGGCTTTTAATTGCACAGGCTTGGATATTAGTTCAAAACTGCTCACTTCATGCTTGGGAACACAGTGCCACGGTGCCTGCGCCCTCACCCAACACTTGTTTTATCTGCCTGCAGATTGAACTCACTTCAGAGTAAAGAGAGGCCAATTAGGGTGCAAAGGGATTAAAAACACAGGGAAAAAGGGCCTTTTTCCCATTTATGCACTTCTGTGGTGGAGGATGAAAATACAAGAGAGCTCAGCACTTTGTGATTGTGAAATTAAACAGAAAAACGAAGGTAAGAGGTAATTTCCTTCCAGTCGTCCACAGAGAGGGGAAATAGTCAACCTGGTATTACTTTTGGGTATCATTAATCTGTGAGGTTCAAAGCATTCAGGCTGCTACTCAGTGAGGAGGAACTGGAGCTTTATTACTTAACCAATGCTGTCCATTTCTTATCTCTTTTAGCTTAAAAAGTCCTGTAATAACAGAACCAGACTGAAGCTCTGACCATGAAAATGTATCATGTCTGCATCGGCATCAAGAAGGAAAAAACAGACCAAACTTTAAAAAAAAACTTCTCATATTGTTTTTGTTCAAACTAAATTTTAACCTGTAAGATAAACTTTACCACCAGTCTCGTATGAGATTGATGGTTTCTGATTTAATATATTCACTGTTTACCCCAGAGCAGCAGAGGTTATTGACATATTTACCCTCTCAGATGAAAAAAATGATAAATATTCACCTCTCGAAGCCAGATTTTAACAAACAGACCCAAAAAAGTGAAGGGATTTAGTCAAACCGAGCTTCAGCGCATCAATAAAGAGGCATGTCTTCAATCTATAAACTGTCTGAGTTTTTTATTTACCAGTTTCCAACATCATCTCAAGAAAAGTTACCATTTTTTTAAACTATAAATGTGTGTACTGGTGGACATAATCAGATCATTCCACTTTTAGTGAAGTGGAATTTAATTTGTTTTTGAGTTTTTGTATTTTTTACTTAAAGACCTAAAACATTTCTGCAACTGCTGGTCAACTTGCCATGAAGGATGCTGCACAATAAAAATGCATTTTCATATAACATCAACACAAAACAGACATCCAAGTTAGTATAAAATAAACTTACCTTTACTGGGTGGCGTGGTTTATCCCAGTGGTTCCCAAACTTTTTTTCACACGGACCCCCTTGCCTGCATCCAAGACAAGCCAAAACCCCCAACCCCAATTCCTACCCACATACATTAAAAGGGATTAATTACAAAATGTATACAGACATACAGAGTTATAACTAGACAGACTTGTGATTATACTATTGGATGCATTACTGATATTTTATAAATGTAATTTTTACTAATATAATCTTGGTAACCTCAGGACGGACTCACCCCCGAGAATTGCATGGGGACCCCCTTGGGGGTCACGAACCCCTGGTTGGGAACCACTGGTGATTACTTATTATTTATGAAATTCTTTCTGGTAGTTGTTAATCACTGAAACACTGAATCACAAAAAAAAGACTAACCCTTTACAATAAGAATCCCTTTATTAACGTTACTTAGTGCATACTTAAGCATGAATAAACTATTAAATAAAGTATTAACACCTGCTTAGTATTAATGTCAATATTAAGTAATGCATTACTAAGCAACCCCCCCCCCCGTCCTAACCTGAAGGACACTTATCAGGAATGTTAATAAAGTGATCCTTTGCTTATTGTAAAGTGATACCAAATAATCTTTTTGAAGTGTAACTATAAGCCTCTTTAACTATGACTGCGTTTACATGCAGCCAGTATTTGGGTTTCTGAAACATTCGGAATAACCCGTTTACAAGCACAAATAGAGAGAGTTACCCCTGTATACATGGAACTCCTAATATCCCGACTACATAGCATCAGGACCAGGACGTACGGGCTACGTTAAGACACAATATGTGTCATTTCCTGTTTTCTTCCTGTATCCAAAGACGACAACAACAGCAGCAGCACGCTTTCTCAGAAATGACAAATTTATAAATGTTAAATTCAACCTCTTGGCTAACACAACCAAACATCCAACCCTTTTAGGTTGGTAATACTAGACAGTGTCATAGTTTCCTGCATGAGATTAATAAAGTGTATGTCTATAGCAAAGTTTATCTTCCTTTAGAGCTAAAAGGGATCACATTCAGTAAGATAAAATAAGTATTGGGTCTTCCATCAATGCTTGCTTAGTCTGAACGCCAGCTGTAGCTCATAGCTGTGGAACAAAGAGGGAGGCATTATTTTAGAGAAAGTCAGTTATCGTGTTTTGTTTGGGTGTTGATGAGATAAGCTACAGTAAGATGTTTTAAACATAATCTGTTTTAATGATTTGTGTGGCAAAAAACTCTAATAAAAACAAAAATAAGGAGCAAGAAGATATTCACAAAGTTAGACTTTCTGTGTCCCTACCAGACCAGATTATTTGGGATTTTAAATGAAAGCTACTCGAAAAATAAGCCAAAGTAAGTAATTATTTGAATTTCTTGACAAAATGTGACACCAAATTACCACAAATGTCAACAGTCCAAGCTACAGCTCATCTAGGAGGTTTATTAAAGGTTTCACTTCAGTAAACTGAAATTTAGCAAAACTGCAGCGAGCATGGCCTCTAGACTATTATTAAATTAACTAATGGCTCTTTGGTAAATGTTCTTCTACAGTGTATTTCAACTTAAATCACACATAACTTTAGTAGAACATTTCTCCTTTTGATGCACTAAAAACCATTTAAATGTCCTATTGTTGTGGAAAGACCTTTTAGCATTTAGTACATGAGCCTGGCCATTTAGTTGCCTCTGTGCAGCCCAGACTTCCTCTAATAAATTGGTTACCGATCTCTGGTGGAGATTCACCTCAGATGCACCGTCCCCAGGAGATGTCCGAGGGGGGAGTTGGGGGAGGAACGGGAGGACGGGCTTCCCCTCTTTAACATAGAGATAAACGTAACCGGACGGTGGAGGCTGAGGGGTTTCCCCAGGAACGCTGGAGAGTCAGGAAATCGATGGCTTGTTTGTTTATCGGTCTGACCTCTGAACCTCTGCTGCTCTGCATCAGCCCACCCCCACTCCTCCTACTTCTTATTATTTACTCGCCTGTTTTCTCATCTAGGAGTCGTCTCACTACAGGAGCACAGACCTGCAAGGCCGAGAAATGCCTCATGATTACAACTCTTCTCCAGTAATCACCTTATGCTCCTGTTACTGGACGTCTTGTTCCATATTTCAAACTAAATATTGGTTCTAGCTGTGGTTTGAGGAGAAATGTTTGGGCCAGAAATGAACAAATCTAAAATAAATCCAGCTTTTGTCCACATAATCCCAACAAAACAAGCCAAAAGGTTTACAAGAATGCCATAAAATAAAAAACAGTAGAAAGGAATGAAAAAGGTGCTCAACTGTTGACAACAGTCAGAAAAAACATTTCTGTCAGAAATCGTGCCAGGGTTCAACTTTAAGGACTATTTGATCTCCATTAGTGCCAGAGCTGGTTTCCACTATCTGCTCTAAGTGAAGCTCATGGTGGATCCAGTCTGGTGAAGACGGAGCTGAGAGACAAAGCTCTGAGTTTATGGAATTTGGATCATGACGCAGTATGAGAACCTATAAAGCATATTGGATCTTGACATCAAGCTTCCTCCCTTGAAGATTAGGTTTGGCGTTCAGTCGTCAGAGTTGAGCATCATCTTCTGTTCTTCCTCATCAAAAATAGTCAGCTGAGGTGCTTTGTTTATTTTATCTTGCCTGGTTTCCTTCCTCTGGAGATCTCCCACATCTGTCCCAATGAGATGAGAATCCAGAGTAGACCCAGACATTACTGGAGGTATTGTACATCCTTTCTGGTCTGGGAACACCTTGGGATTCCATTGAAGGAGCTGGAGAGTGCCTATGGGGAGGAGGAGGTCTGGATTTTCTTCTGGATCTGGTACCTCAACATCTAAAGCAAACATTGGTTTTCAAAGAAAGAGTCCATCTCCAGTGTTAGTCCTTGTTCTAGACCTCTGTGGTTCACCCTGGCATGCCATCAGTCAATTTGTGGTCTGGATCCGGACTGATGGACCTCATTCTTTATCATCAGTGTTTGGGGTTTGAAGTTTTGTTTGTCCACCTGCTTGTTTTCTCTAGGAGGTTGGTTCTGACCTTAGCCCGATGGCCCTGATGATTGGAGGGGTTCCTCTGGGAGGATGTTTAGGTACCATTCTTTATCTTCATATTCATTTGTGTTCTGAGGCTAAATGTATGTGAACCCACTCCCTGAGATGCACCCCCAGGTGTTCCCAGGATTTAGGTTTTACAGGACTGATGGGGGTGCTCGTCTTTTCTTCTCCAGATGTTACATTCAGAGGAAGTGACTTTCCTCCAGTCCCCAGCAGGGAAATCCTCGTACCTTTAGTAGAACATCGGTCCATCCCTGATGAATTTTTAGAGAGGTGGCTTATTTGCTGCCCTTTTAAAGGATTCTTCTTAAGTGCAATAGAATAAGTTTGAGAAAGATTAAGTTAATTTTATAATGAATTCTAATTTCTGAGACCACTCTTTAGTACATTCTTGGGAGTATGCATGATAAAAACAGAGGCAGATAATTATTTGTGTCATTCTCTAAACTTTTGTCCGCGGCTACAGAGGAAGGACGTCTTCACTTCTGAACCTGGACATCTTCATTTTGAGACAAGCTGCATTAAACCTCAGAGAAAAAAAAAAGACATAAAAACAGAAAAGACCTTCTATTCACCTCCACACACGATGGTGTGAACGCTTCCAAAGCACGAAAAGGTCACCCGAATCTCACAACTCTTAGTGATGCTAATGGGGCCTAATTTGAAATGGATTTTTATTCACATCTTGAAATCCAACAATACGATTTCATTCAGATGTAGCAGTCACTTTTTACTTGCTTTCATGATAAGTAGAACGCAGGGAAAGGAGAAGGAAGGGGGAGAACGGATCCCCAAGGTGCTTTGACTCTGTTCTTTTATTAATGACTCGAGCCCTTTTGTGACCGCCGTCGAATCGTTTGATGAATCATTATCGTTCAGAAAATCATCACGACTGATCATATTAAGAGGAGTTGTTTTGCAAGGCCTTCCTCTCTTGTCCGTTGTGAATTATTGTCATTATCATTAGCATGAAATGAGTTCTAGGCTTTCAGAAGGGGAAGCTGATGTGTACTCGTCTGTCAGCGGGCTCGTTTTGCGAGTCACTTTCAACCACCTTGTTTACATTAACGTCTGCAGGTTATGAATCATATCAATTGTCTGCAGACGAATAAATTCTCATATCAATGAGGTGAGTTTATAGGAGCATAAACAACACGTTTCTGCTGTAATGGAGCTGTATTTACTTCTGTGACTGGATGTTCGGGGGGTGTCATTCCTCTCTGGTGGTTTTAATGTCACTCCGACTGTAATGTGTCTGGTCTTGTGGCAGCGGGGATGTTTCAGGGACACAGCGCGACAGAGAGTAGCATCTGCAGCTCGTTGACTGATCAGGGCCCGCCTCTAGCTGTACCTGAGCCCCAGCAAGGCCACGAGCCTGGTGCAGTCACGTGAACCAATTTATCCCTGGGCCGGAGACTACAAATGAATACAGACAGCTTATTCATAGCCAAAAGACACATTTGCATCCATGCACGTGTGCATGCGTGCATGTACGTGTGTGTGTGTGTGAGATAGAGGAAGGAGAAACTAAAGCACACAAATAGAAATCGCTTCATGTGTGCTTGAATTTATTCTGGAGTTAATGACACGCCACAAGCTGCTGCACAGGAATTCATAAGAAGTTCAAGGATCAGAGAACCCTTTAAGGTTCCTGTTTTAAGGTCGATATAATGTTTTGTTGCAGATTTGATCCAGAATTCATGAATGTGTTTCTCTGCACCGTATGAAATACTTCATAAGTTAAATTCTTCTTTTAATATTGAACCAAACTGAAGGATTGTGAACAAAACTAAAAGTATCTAAATTATTTCTACAGGAGTTGGGACTTTCTGTGTGTCACATGGTCATTTTTACACATGTATGACGTTAAAGGTGTAGGGGAAAACAGTATGGCGGCTGAGAGGTGTCAAAAAAACATTTTGAAACAAAAAAAACTTTTAAATGTTACATGCACAAAATCTTTTGCCATCATTGACACAGCATTGTCATACGTTATAGGAGATTTCTGGTGGACTGGACCTCTATATGCCCTAGAAGTGCTACATTATGCTGATGATGGTTATATTTCTGCTTGTGAATACCGAAAAGGAAAGGAAAGTTTATACAGGAAAAAAAGACAGGAACTGTTTATAACTGGCACACAGAAACACATCATTACAATATTTACTTGACTCTATCAGAGAAGAACCAGTAGATCACGGAAAACCCTAACCCTAACATACACAAATCGTAATTGTATAAAAACAGGTTCTAATTCGAGCTGGATGAGTGTTAAAGCAGCTATCTGGAGGTTTTTCCTTTCAGAAATTATGTATAAATTTTCAGAAATCCGTAAAAGTGATTGTCTTATCATGTAGTGTGATATAATGTAAGCAATATGTCTTTTTATTTTTTTGGCTATGCACGCCCCCTGCCCCGTAAAATCTGTGGAATAGGAAACTGAGCGGCGACCAGAACTAACCAATAGCGTTAGACTACCGCTTATGTGCTTCAAATTTAAGGAAGTACCTCAGCTGATGCAGCGTTGATGAACTTTTCACGTCTTTAAAGGGGACCTAGAATGTAAACTAACATGTTCCTTGTTGTTGTTGAATAAGACAGCTTGGGTGGTCAACAGTAGCGTGCCAAAAAGTCAAAGCCGTGTGTGACCTGCTTTTTATGTAAATTAGAAAGTTGAAAAAGGTGAGAGAAAACCTCCTGTTCTGAGAAAACCTTCTTTAACACGTCATAAGGGGCAGCCACGCCTCCTCAAACCTGCATGTGTCTGAGGCCTTCTGGGGAAACCAACCAATCAGCATGTCCTGGCCGAGTGGGAGGGGTAAACAGCTCATTTCACTGAAGGCCTGAGTAAGGGGGTTTAGAATGGCCTGTATCAGGGCTCCTGGGACAGATGAAAGCCAAAAAAAACTTTTCTTATGCTTTTTGGAGGCTCAAAGTTCTGTTTTAGATTGTTGATTAATTGCATTCTAGGACACCTTTAAATTACATAGTCTACCAACTATTGGTGTGATACGCTTGTCAGCCACTAGATGGTGCCATCAGGTAAAATAAATACTCCGGAGTGCTACTTTAAGTGAATATCTGAAACACCTAAAACTCTGATTCTAAAGAGAACATGTCACAGATTTCTTTATTTATTTGCTGTTTTTAACTGGAGTACACCAAGGCTTACTGTTTGGACCAGTTTATATCCAATTCTGAGTCTCTGAACATTAACAGATAAATGTTTCTCACCAGTTTTGTTTAAAGTTATTAAAAATGCTGGGCCAGTAAAAGTAGATTAATTTTAACAGATTTCAAAATAAATTACTTTGTTTGGTGGCATGTATTTCACAGCAGGTTTCTTATAAAGTTTCTTAAATCTTTTAACTGGAGTACACCAAGGCTTACTGTTTGGACCAGTTTATATCCAATTCTGAGTCTCTGAACATTAACAGATAAATGTTTCTCACCAGTTTTGTTCAAAGTTATTAAAAATGCTGGGCCAGTAAAAGTAGATTAATTTTAACAGATTTCAAAATAAATGACTTGTTTTGGTGGCATGTATTTCACAGCAGGTTTCTTATAAAGTTTCTTAAATCTAATTCAAGCACTTTCAAAGGGAATTTAAGATTTTCCATCACCTTTAAAGGTGACTATTGACACAGATGAACAGCCCACACCTGTCTCAGAAAGTTTGTTCCAAAAAAATAAAAATAAAAAACAAGCACTTTAAAGGAATTTAATCACCCAGAAACATACTTTTTAAAATGATCTGCTCTTCAGTAAAACTTCCATTTTATAAAACAAATGGTAACTTAGCTTTAAATTGAAGTTTAACCCGTTCAAAAGTGGAAATATTTCTCTACATAATCACAAACGAGCGCGATAAGAAAAGCTTTTTGTTTTCCCTGCTGACGAGCTCGTTATCCAGCTCAGGCGACACCAGAGCAGACCGGTGCATCTTCGGCAGCATGAAATTACTAAAATCATACAGTGCAAAGCCTCGTGTTAGCAGCCATGACACTTCCACTCCTATTTAAATGTAAAATGAAACCTGGAGATAATAAACCTTTTTTCTTGCTGCTTTGGTGAGAAGTTTAGAGGATGATCGGGGTGTCAGCAACTTCCACCAACTTTTAGATTTTTACACTAATTCTGCTGATTATCTGTTTGCAACACTCTCAGGCTGAAGTCAGGCTGCAGACCTGAGAACTTTCCAGTAATTATTCTGCGCCCGGGTCAGCTTTGGACAATATGTTCACCATCTGTCGGCATCTGTGCTTTCTCCCACTAATAGACGACCCCCCCCCAGTCGCTGCTCCCACCTCCCCACCTTTCATGTCCGCTGCTGCAACCTCCCCACACCGGACCAGCGCCACCACAGCCTGGAGCGAGAGGCAAAGGGGGCGAAACGTTAAGCAGGTCACATGTTGTCTTTCAGCCATATTTGGGTCAGTCCGTTGGCAGTGCATGAGGGGAGGCTTAATGCACGGAGGCAATGGGTAATAATCCTAACACACACACACACACACATGCACGGACACACACACACTTAGATGAGCTCACATGACTCTCCAGGATGGCGTTTTGCCTTCCAGGGTGTGAAACTCCTCCTATTTCTTTAATTTGATCCTAACTCAGAGGTCATTTAATGTTCCCAGAAAGGTGCCCCGACGTCCAGGATTGCAATTTTGGCGTAAACAGAAGCTAACGGCACTTTTAGCTGAGCATATGCTATACGGAGCATATGTGGGGAGCATATGCCTGACGCCAGAGGGCTCACACATGTCGACGATCACAGGTAGACCAGATCTTAAATATGGAGCAAAGACACGGTGAGAGAGGAATCAGGGCACGGGGGAGGGGACTTCCTGTGTTTAAATAACAGAACTTACTGTTGGGCAAAGATACTCAATTGTGCCACAAGATACCTCATAAAGTACATCTATAGATACAGTGATGTGACTGATGAAGATTTACCAAAATACTGGAATCAGCCAATTAGCTTTTGCATTTGTGGTCAGCCTGAAACTCAAAATTCATAATTGTTTTATTTTTTCTTGTCAGTGAATGCATCGCTTTCAAGCAGCAGTAAACAAGTTGGAGAACGTACCATTGCTAAGTGCCAAGTGGCCTTTTAAATAACAACAATGATAAAAACCTGGCAGGTAAAACTTACTGTATGTTTGAGAAAAGAAAACTTTTAACAAATATGAGTTGAAATTATTAAAGAGATGTGTTTGTGCTTCATCTTGGACCTCAAAGTAAATAAATAAATCTTCCTCGGACCTGAACTTCCTGGAGCTACGGGCGCTAACATCTTAGGAAATGTATGCAAATGCTTCCTCTGGTTAGATCAGGACTTGGAGCGTCTATCTAAATGACTGGAAATGTTTAAATTTAATACAAAAAGTGAAAAAATAAAATAAACAAACTTTCCTTTATCAGGAATTTATTAGGAGAGAAGTGGAGCGTTGTGTGGAGTTCTGAGGCCAGAGGCTGAGCGTAAAAAATGTGATCAAATTTCAAATACATCCACAGTCGTGGCAATTTGTCCATTTGCATCAGACGTCTGCTGGATGCCTGGCAGTAAACAGGATGAGGTTCAGCACATTTGCTGCAGCGTTTAGACCCCCACCCTGACCCCCTCCTCATCATCAGCGCGGTGGGGCTCTTACATGATGAGATGATGAGGGGCGGATGGGGCGCTCCAACCGGGACAAACAAATCCAGGTGGAGCTGAAGTTCTCTAAATGTTTATAAGACATCAAAGAGCAGGCTGGACCAATCAGAACTCTTTCCTACGTTCCTACCTCCGTGTGGAGAACTGGTATGATGGTTTGAGCGGTGACACATTTGCACTTTTCTCCTTCCTCTTTGCAATCACACTAATTGCTTTCACAAACGTCTCATTTCTGTCCTCGGTGTGATTCTTATCTCTCGGCTCAGTCAGACAGGCGTCAGATTCGGCTTTTTGAAGCTCCGACTTCATGACTTCATAGTGGTCAGAAGTGAAACGTCTCAGGAGGATCCATTAGGAAGGGCTTTGATTTCAGGACAGATGTTGCCTTCAAACAGAAACTTGTGAGGTGGATGTTTGACAATATGAAGGTGAATAAATTACACCATGAGTGCCGGCGCTTTGATTGAGGGTCAGAGATCTTGTGTATTTATTCAAGTGGTGTATTTTAATTTGAGGTGCAAATATTTGATCCACTTCTCTCTCTACTTTGGCCAAGAAATACACCTCGTGGAGGAAACACTCCTCTGCAACAGGAGTGGAGTTTAAACTGTGAATAAATAGACCAGGTGTTTCCAAAGGTTTTGTGTGTTTTTGAATCAAAATGTGATGCAAAAGTTGAACCAAACAACATCAAACAATCAGTGAAGTGAAACCTAAACCCAAGGATCCACATGCATGAACATAAACATGGTGTCTTAGTAAAGGTACAGATGTATTCTGCTGACCAGTGCTGCTTTTACAAGCCTCAAATATTAAAAATTGAAGTTATTTCAATCTATACACAGATTATACCACGTTATTATGTGTAAGGGTTACACATACTGTTGCGTTTTATGTAATAAATCTAATATTCTAATATTTGTCAACTATTTATGGCATTAATCATCAAGCCTTGTGGTGTGAAAACTAGAGAAGCTTGGGTGATCTTCTCCAAGCTATAACCATGAGATCAACTTCACCCAGTCCAAATATGACCCCATCTAGTTTGGGTTGATTTAAAGGGTTTATTAGAATCAGATAGCCTTTATTATCACTGTATGTGAAGCACAGCAGAGAGGGACATGGTATTAGGGCCGTAATTACAACTTGTGCCATGTCCCTCTCTGCTGTGCTTCAGCCCTGCCTCCAAAAACCCCGCAAATAATGTTCAGGTTGTGGATGATCCTTATGAAGGTCACAAACCAAAGAACATGGGTCTAAGAAAGATCTACGAGAAAACATTTCTGTTGCTTTGTGAGCAGGTGTCCCTACGTCCCTCTCTGCTGTGCTTCAGCTCTGCCTCTAGACCTTGCTTAAAGGGATAACTGATGAAGTTAGACTCAAGCAACACAGATAACTATTAGCTTGTGAAGAAATACTGATGAAGGCAACAAACCAATGTAAAAAAAACAAGTTTCAATGTCAGAACGCAAAAGCATGTTGTGTTTTCATCTATTCTGAAATTTCAGCCACTTTGAATAACCTCCATACTCACAGCCCTTTCTGTGCATAAAGATTTTGCATGCAGATAACGAATAAAAGACTCATCGTTATCCAAATGAAAAAAGAGCACGTCTCCCAGAAGTTCAAAACCTCCAGCTTCTCCTGTCCTGTTTCCACCTTCCCTTTTCATTCCCATCTCTTAAGTACATTCAAATGTGCAGGTTTGTTTTGGGGATAAAGTCCTCGTCTTTGATCAGAGCTAATTAGACCGCTGATGCTTTAGTTAGCTACCTATTAGGGCTGGGTAGGTTATTGCCATCCTAATCTCTGGCCGGTAGCCAGGCGAGGGTGCTGCCTTCCTGAAAGATCCCCCTCAAAGCAGTCTAAGGTGAGAAAAGAGCGTGATGAAAGGGCTGTCTCCTTTCAGCGCAGATCAATACGCTCTCCTCCTTTGCCTATGGGGGATCAAGAGTTTGAAACACAAAGGAGGTTTTTGCATAAAGATCCAAACAACGCTTCACTTTCTTTGTCTTCGTGTTTTATACTTCCTCTTGTGCCTTTGCTTCAACTTTCCTCTCCAGGAAAAAAGACTTTTTATAATGAAGGTTAAATCTTTTTGTTCTAGTTAGGAATCTGTGCAGAAAGCAGAAACCAAAGATTTCTTCTTGAGCACGCTTAGCCTCGTTAGATGGTAGCACATGTGAGGATTCACTTACAGACGTGCAAATGTTGCTTAAATTTGTGTAAACAAGTGTCCTTTAAAGCTCCAGAATATAAATACAATCCTCTGCTGTTTGGTTAATACTTCGTGCAGAAATAATGCAAGCCCAAAGCACATCTGATTTGTTTGGTCAAAGCGGCCTAAACGGCAGTGGAAAGATGAAAAGATATAAATAAATGTTAAAATCCAGAGACACAGAACTAGATACAAGCAATATGACTAGAAGAAGGAGAGCCAATACTGAATGTTGAGGTTTTAAAAGGTTGACTCTTCACCTACATTGTGGCATGCCAAACCCACAGGTAAGATTAAACTGTAGTTATTCCAAAATAATATTTCATAAAATAAATGTAGTATAAAGTTTAGAAGGACGCAAATTAATCACATTTATTCTGGATCTACTTTTCAGAAATAGCTATTTTCTGAATGGACTGATGAGCTATTACTGCAAAGTGGTATTGCATAGTGGATTACTGCTGAATTAAAAATAATTCCCATCTTATATTCAGTAAAGAGAATGGTATTAAAGTGACAATATGTAGTTTTTACCATTAATCTCTGGAAATATCCATAAAAATGTTGTTGAAAATGAATAAAATGATGTCCAGTCGTTGAAAAATATTGGCGGTTTTGTAACATATATCCATAAAAATAATAGGGTACGGGTTCTATAAGGCTGGTTTATACTCGGTCCGTCTGCGTGAAACGGACGCACGCACCGCCATTTTGCATCAGCGCAAGGGCTCTCCGACTGGTTCGCGGAGGGTGACGGAGACATGCCCCAAATTTTAAACATCCGTCGAAAGTGACGGAGACCGCAAGCTCGTGATTGGTCAGGATGACGCTTCCTGTAACTTCGTCACCAGCACCGCCGTTGCTCCGTTAATAAGTAAAAAAATATTTAGCGGCAGACCCAGAATAGATTGAAGAACGCATCGCGGAAAAGTCCGAAAATATGAACGTTTATTCACCCGTGACTGAAGGAGTACAAAATACGGAGCAAACGTGGATGGAAACGACGGGAAACGTGGGTTTAGAGGTGGCGACTGGATAAAGAGGTGGAGGAGAATGAAGGACAAATTAGTCCGTGTTAAAAAGTCTCTGAAATACATTAAAACAATGTAAACACATGAGTAAATACACTATCGTGAACCGGATACATGAGTGTCATGGTGGCAGGATATCACAGAATAACGCTACGCCCTCTGTTGTCCTGGCGGGGAATTGCTTTGCAGCACTCCGCTGCCTGAACAGAAGTTCGAATGTGAAAACATTTCCGACGCTCCGTGTGCGTCTCTCCGTTGTGGAGCTCACAGAGAGTATAAACCAGCCTATAGTCTCTGGGGGACGCCATATTGGACACCATGTTTTCTTTTACGTGAGACGGCTCGGGGTCCTGCGCCTGCCGATGACATCACACTAAATGATTGGCTGGACGTACGACTTACGTAAGTTACGTTACCACGTTAGAAACATTTAGACGGTAAGAAACATGAATTTAATAACAAAACTGCTAAACTCTTTCCAAAACCTATGTGAAAGAACAGAATTGAAAAAGAGATGCAATATATTTTGGCCGAATGGTATTGCCGTAGTGTGACGTCATCAGCAGGCGCAGGACCCAGAGCAGATCTGGAACCTACCCTGCCAGAAAACTAGCATCAGCATTGCATTCTCCCGATGGAATTAACTGAAGGACTATCAAAGTCTGAGGAGTCATGCTGAGGTATGCTTTCTGCTCGACAGGTAATATTTATGTTTTTTTTAAACTAGCGACAGTCACGGCGATATAGTGTAAAACTACCCTTAAATGTATGTACTGCCCCCTATTGCCAGGAATCTACACTGTTGCTTTATTTTAATGGTTATTTTGAATTAAATGGTAGAAATATTCTGTTATTCGTAGAGGAAGTAACTGCTGCACTGGTTGTGTTTCTAATAAACAAATAATTCAATGAAACTTTAAATTTAAAGATATTTGTTATTATAAGAGTTAATAAATGTATGTACTGTATATTTAAAGTTAGCCACGTTCTGTTTGTAGCTGAATGTATTTTACTCATCCGTGTCTCCAGTTTCTAAGATTTAATTGTTTTGGCTGAACAAGCCATTAGCATCTGTATTTCTTTGAGTAGAGGCTGTTCAGGAAGATGACCAGTAAGAAGATAATAATTATAATTTGCACTGAAAGTACTCCAAAATGCAATTTTCACTTAAGTGAACAAAGGCCAGTTTCTGACAAAACTTCTTCCTCTTTAAAAATTATTTACAAAAATGAATGAATTTGGTGAAAAATTCACATTTAAACAAGTCAAATCAATATTTAATGTTGTGTGAGAAATGTCCTCAGCATTTACACAGGTGACCCACATTATTTACCTGAAAACACCAGAAGAAAATCAGATGTTTTAGAGCTTTACATGTTGGTAAATCTAAATTTGACCCAATTTGTTGGAAAATTTTATAAAATAATCGCTATTATCCGTCTAGGAAGGTTCGAAACTGCGCATGAAGCCCGTTTGGGGTAGAACTCGTATATTATCACCATTATGATGTGACCTCTTTTTGCGAGTAATTTCTCCTGGATTAGAAAAAAAACAATCAATCCAATCAAGGCTGAGAGAGACGGATAGGAGGGAAAAATGGAGATTTGATGGAAAATCTCTCCTGAAGTTGTTGCAGGAGAGGAGAAGAAGGGCCGATCCTGAGGGCCGGCGTATATTTCCCTCTCAAGTAATTCATTTATGTCTTCAAAACTCTTTGAGCGACCAGAGTTACTGTGCCTTTGTTGTGCTTTAAAAAGCTTAGCCGGTCTCTGTGAAGAGAAGCAATGAGAGCACTTTAGAAAAAGCTACAAAGGCAGCGGACGGGCGGAGGAAGAAAGAAAAAGTGAATGGCACCACTGATAAAGTTGAGCAAATTAAGTCATTGACCTGCGGTGGAGATTAATAGCAAACAAGGTGCCCCAGCTTCACAAGTAATGAATATTCTTCAAACGGCGTGAAGGGGGGACGGAGGGGGGAGGCAGATAGAGCCGGTTTGATGCCAATGACATTGAAAGTTGTGGAGAACAGAAAAATTCTGTCATTTTTCATTTGTATGCAAATTTGCCTGTTACACAAATTAACCCCTGAACCCCAGTGTCAGTCCTCATCTCGGGTGGAAGCCGGCCTCCCGCCGAGGCCGCTCGTCCACCGCGCTCACCCGCAACCTCCCTCGCCGGGGTCGGGCCTGGATCTGGAGGCGGCGCTTGGAGCCATTTGTTTACTGCTCGTGTTTGATAGCTGAAGCAAATAAATCTTATGGCTCCAGAGAGTTTCCTCTTAACCCCTGAGACGCCTAAAGTGTCAGATAAAGTGCAAATTAAAAAGTAGTTCTCATAGGATAGCAGATATAAGAAAGATCATACTGTCACCAGATTTTAGTCAGATTAAAATCCAGAATTCTGCTTGTGCTGAACTCACCTGGACCTAATCTGGTCCTGATGCAGTCTGCAGCTGACGGGGGTCGTCACATCTCACTGGATTAACATAAAAAAACATCTCTGGGTTGAAGTCAGGTCAGCCCAGCTACTCTTATCGGAAGAGAAGCATCTAAGTGTGTTTATTAGTCACCACAGGGATTAAGCTGATCTCTGATCAGTTTACTAAAACACCTCTCTAGTTTCAGGAGGGAAACCCATCTGGGAGCTGCTCCTTTGATTCCCAAACACGTTCCTGATATTAAAATATGCAACAAAGCATTTTAAGGTTTTATTGGGGCAGAAAAAGCTATTAAGAACAGGGAACCTTAAAGATAATTAATAATAAACTAAAGGTGATTTAATACAGACTTCAGATCAGTTTTGCTACCAGGTTTAGTAACAAAGCACATACAGTATGTTTATTAATTCAAATGTAAAAATAAAAATTAAGAGGCTGTTAAACCATGAAGCAAGCTTCACTAATCAAAATCCTGATCCTCCAGAAGGTTTTGAGGACCTTTGTTTTTCTGGTCTACATGCAAAATGTTTTCGATCCCGATGGTTTGAAATGCTCTGAAACTGATCAGGGGTCAGATTCAGGCTTGAAAGCTGAAACTAGAAGTGCACGACATCAGCATCAACATCAGTATTGACCGATGATGATGTTTTTTAACATGTCATATTAGTCCAATAACACTGGGCCAATATTAAGAACCAGTGTTCAAATTCCATGTCATAGCCGTTTGTGAATGCATTTGAGAGGTGGCAGCCATGTGGTATTTCTTTGGTCATGTGACAGTGGTAGTGATGCAGCACAGGGTTGCTTGGGTGTTTAACTGAAGCAGAGAAGTAATGTAGGAGGTGTGGTTGCTTATACACAATGTGGAAAGTGTAGAGAAATATATATGGTGTATAATATCGGTAAATATCTGTTATCAGCCATAATGATATTAATATCAGATATCGATATTGGTGCCTCCCTAGCGAAAACCTCAAATGTGATTTCCTTTACTCCTTAGTTGAACCACTGATGTCCTCAAAATACAGTCTCCTGTCTTTAAAATAAGGAAGAGAAGAAGGAAGAGATTATTTCCTGATATTCTGACATCTCACCTCTGATTGGCTAACAGCAACGCAACTCTACCGCTGACCCTGCTTTGTAACGTTGATATGTCCACAAATAACATAAACACTGCTAATGTTTTTTGTGCTGCTTATGTTTTACTTGTTGTCTGAATAGCACTGACGTTATTTTATTAGTTTTTTTATGAAATTATTTTTAATGTTTTATGCTTGTTCAGCATTTTGGTCGGCCTTTTAAGTGCTTTATAAAAGAAGTATGGTTTATTTCAACCAAACCAAGTAGTGTTGTTACTGAAACAAACCAAAATAAAGACACAAAGACTACTAAATAAAAAAGGGTATACATTTATGGAATTTTAAGCATTTATCTAACTTTAAAGGGGACCTAGAATGTAAACCATCATTTTCCTTGTTGTTGTTGAATAAGACAGCTTGGGTGGTCAACAGCAGCATGCCAAAAAGTCAAAGCAGTGTGTGACCTACTTTTTATGTAAATTAGAAAGTTGAAAAAGGCGAGAGAAAAACTTCTGATCTGAGAAAGCCTTCCTTAACACGTCATATGGGGGAGCCACGCCTCCTCAAACCTGCATGTCTCCAGTGTCTGAGGCCTTCTGGGGAAACCAACCAATCAGCAAGCAGCTCATGTCCTGGCCGAGTGGGAGGGGTCAACAGATCTTTTCACAGCAAGGCTGGTTTAGGGGTTTTATAATGACCTGTATCAGAGCTCCTGGGACAGATGAAAGCCTAAAGAACATTTCTGATGCTTTTTAGAGGCTCAAAGCTGTTTTAGATGGTTGATTAACTGCATTCTAGGTCCTCTTTAACTCATTAACTGCCAGCTGTTTTCTGATCAGAAAGCCCCTGACTGCCAGCGTTTTTGAGTGTTTTTACTGTTTTTTGAAGAGTCACAGAACATTGTGCTCTATGATCACGTAAACGCCAAAACTTCCAAAAGAAAGAGTAGACTCACTTCTTACATCAACAAGAATCGCCGTATTTCTAGCATTATCCGTTCTTTCACAATCTGGTGCCCAAGCGCTGCTGCAGAAGCATTTCCGGTTCGGCGCATCGTTTTTTTCACAGCAGCGACCCAAAACAAACTCGTAATCCATTAATTTTCCACTTCCTGATCACGTGATGTGTGACATACACGGATGAAGTTCCGCTTTAGACACGTGATGTTTGTTCACACGGTGCGGGGGCTCGCTCCGACGCCCGCCCCGTAAAAAAAGGCAAATGATGGCAGCGAATGAGTTAAGGTGTTGGTTCTCTTTGGGTCCAAAACTGTGATAATGAATTGATGATAAATGATAATTTATGAACAAGCTGATTCATCTAAAACCTGTAGTAATGACTGAACCATTCACCATACACGTGGAAAATCCTCTAACATATTAATAATTTTACACTTTAGTAAAACTAGTTGTATAAAAAGGAATCAGATCAAATCTAGGCCCAAACTCTGATATATCCTAGTGAATGTGTGGGGGCTGATGTGCGTCATAAACAGTTAAATTATGCTTCATGTAACTGTAGCTGTTAACATGTTTTACCAGGTAGGCTCTTGTGCATGTTGGTCGAATGGTTTCTGCAGGAAAGAGGAAACCTCCGGGAACAAACTCCACCATCTGCAGAGGAAGGTGGCAGCCACGCCCTGATTGACCCCTTTAATTGATGCAGCTTTAATTATGATAATCGTCTGCCAGAGTTGCTGTTGTTCCGTGTTTTTCCAGACCTTCCCTCCACCCCCGCCTTTTTTCCATGGTGTTTCATATCCTGGCATCAACCGGTGCAGGTGTCCTACAGATGTTTGGTTGCCTCCCTTTGGAGCCGTGTAATTTGTTAGCTGCTAGTCAGCTGTCACCTTTCTGCAGAGACACGAGCTCAAACAGTGACCTGAATTCCAGCTGGAAACCTGCTAAGTCACAGACTGGAGATAACTGGTAAACAGGCAGAGATCTGACTGGAATACTGTGGTTTTGGTCCATCATTTGGTCTTTATGGACTGATTTTTCAACCTATTTACATAACATTTCTAGGTTTTAAAATGTGAGAATGAGTCACTTTTCTTCTAAAACAAGCAACTATTACTAGAGTCTATGTTTCTACCTGACATTCTGCAAACAAATACAGTTCAAATCTTTTTTAAAGGCCATCAAACTTCTCTATTTTCTTGAAGACACTTCTCATTTAAGGAGTTGTCCCTATTCAAACAGGAAAGTGAAAAGTAAAACTGTCTGAGATCATTATTGATGCAAGCTAGTTTCCAAACCAAATCTGATTGAAAGCTTGATACTAAGTACTGGAGAGAGGAACCTTCTGCTTCATGTTGGTTTTTGAAAAGACCCAAAACAACAACTTCATGTTGGATTTATCAGATTTTTCCAAAAGATTGTTTTTGTAGATGCAGATCAATTCTGGTGGACAAAAAGAGACAGGAAGGGTTGACAAACATAGGTGGTGCTGTTCAGCAATTTGGTCAAATTTGCAACGTTTGTAAAGTTTGCTATAAAACTAATGAGGATGCAAAATCCCAGACATTTCCATCAACCATTAAAAAGGAACTCACTGAAATACTTGTTCTGCTTCAACCATTGAATGTTAATCTTATTTGGATTTTAATTTTCTAGTTTTTGATTGTTTTTATTGAATTTTCTTTTAAATTTTTGCTTAAAAAAAAACAGTTTCTAGATTTTTTATTTTAAAAGTATTTAGTTTGCTGCAAAGTAGGATTTAGAGTGTCCCCAAGTGATCAAACAGGCTCACAGCTCTATAAAGGGTTAAAGGTCCCAAAAAGTCCTAATATGGCATAAAAACAGGAAGAAGAAGGAGGGAGAAAAAGAAGAAAAAACAAGACAAGAGTTTCAACAGTCATTGCATTTGATGCTTGAGAAGTCTTTAAGTGCCTAAGGAACATTTTTAATGTAAATCTGTTCCCAAAATGAATAATAATAATAATAAAAAACTGATAGTTCCCTGATCAAAGTGATTTTGAATTTTTTTTTTATAAAAGAAAGAAAAAATGCACCTAAAAGAGACGGCGCCTGGCGAACCAAGAGAGTGGCACTGAGGCAGTGATTAACAGCACACACACACACACACACACACACACGCACGCACGCACACACACATTCTCGTCTAACCATTTTAGTGAGGACCATACATTGTCTTCCATTCATTTTTGGAAATTTTTGTGACTGTATTATGCCTAACCCTAATTATTCTATTTTAAGTAAGTTGCACTAAACTGCCAAAATAATGATTACACATGTCTACAGCACTATTAGACACTCATCAGCTAGAGTTATCAGCAAAAGAAAGTTGATGTTACTTGCTCTTTAAACATGTTGATGGTAGCTAATATGAACTTTCACTAATGACCTAACAATATCTGACCTTTGTGATGAAACCTGAACTCTCCTGTTAGAGAATCCTGAGCTTTGATTCCCCAGAAACAGGATGTTTTAGGAATAAACTCTAGATGGTGTTTACATGAGAACTTTTGCTGGGGAAACTCTAAATGCCACAGCACGGTTGCAGGAACAGTGAGAAAAATGGGTTTAGACAAACAAACGAACACACACACACATGCACACACACTTTCTGAGCAGCCACCAGTGGCTCTGCACTAAGTTTCCCTTCAAAGGATCCCCTCAGGATAGACTGAACATAATCCAAGGCCCCTTTGAAGTGCGCACTTGAAATGTCTTTTGGCTCGGCTGTGGCGAGTGGCGTCTCAGCCCTTTGGGTTATTGGAGAGGAGAAGCGCTCCTCGACCAGCTCGAGGTGGAGAGGCAGCACCTGGTGGTCCCCAGCGCCTCTCCTCGCCACATTTCACACATTTAAAGTACACTGGGTGCTGCTCTCCTCAGCCGCCTCGCCACCAGAGCCAAGAGGTAAAAACGCCACTCTGCTGTTCTGTCGGATGAAGCACGAGTACATTTCGGAGTGGATTTTAATAAATCCAGTGTGGCTTTGTCGCTCGGCGGAGTTTCACATGTACACATAGATTTGTCTGCAGGCGGAGCTGCTGTGAGGGCAGACGCAGGCCTAATCTCAAGTTAGAAATCTTAAAAAACACAAAGAAATCGTTAGATAACATGATCAGTTTGCTTCTGACTGAACTATGAAGCTCAAAAGATCACTAATCCTCTCACAGCTCCTGATGAAGCAGCAGCATCGTTCAAGGATGAATGTGAACTGTCCCTTTAAATGGTTCTGAGTGCTCAGCAGGGTATTCCCTGAATGTGCTGCTAATGGATGTCCTCCTTTGTGTTGGACGGCAGCCCACTGACCCACAAACTCCAACACTGTCCCACATTAGGAATAGATTTTATTTTCATCAATAAACACTGCAGGACATTCATGCTTCTGTTCAGCTCAGATCTATGTTTCTATTTAATGACAACACGGTAGGACAAATGACACATTAGGGCCTGGGGCAAGTACACGGGAACATTTTTTATGGAGACACATAAAACAAAATTAGGATTAAAACTCTACAAACTAAAAGAGAAAAAAGAAAACAAAGACTGATTCAAAAAAATGTTTTAGTGTCAGACTTTCTGTTCTAGATGCACTTTGTTGTTGGTATGTTCCCTTGCTCTACTGACTATTGGCTTATTTTTAGTCCTTTACTTTCATGTTTACACTTTTTAAAACGTTTCATACCTTTATTTACTTTTACCTTTTACATTTATTTACCTTACATTAACTACCCGTACCACAAAAGATGGGAGAGAAACTGCACTTCAAGAAACATGTTGGGAACCGACAATAAAAGACTGTTTGATTTGATTTTTAGACATTTCAGATGTTTGACCTCTACTTTTATTTAAACTAGAGGATTTCTTCTCATCCATCCATCCATTCTCTTTCGCTTATCTGGGGTGGGTCACAGGGACAGCAGCCTAAGCAGATAGGCCCAGACTTCCCTCTCCCCAGCCACTTGGGCCAGCACTTCCGGGGTAATCCCAGGGAGTCCCTCCAACGTGTCCTGAGTCTTCCTTTGGGTCTCCTTGGACGTGCCTGGAAAACCTCACCAGGGAGGCGCCAGGAGGCATCCTAACCAGATGCCCGAGCCACCTCAACTGGCTCCTCTCGATGTGGAGGAGCAGCGGATCTACTCTGAGCCCCTCCCGGATAACCGATCTCACCCTATCTCTAAGGGAGAGCCCAGCCACCCTGCAGAGAAAACTAATTTCAGCCGCTTGTATCTGTGATCTCGTTCTTTCGGTCACTACCCAAAGCCCGTGACCATAGGAGACGGTACACAGCAAATTCAGCATGCTCAAATTAACACTGTAAGAGTTGATTTCAACACTTTTAAAGTGTCTATATGGGTCCACACCAGAAAGAGTTAATTTAACTCTTTTTGGAGAGTTGGTACTTTAACTCTGATTTAGTGTCAAAAACCAACTCTTCTGGAGCTGAAAATTTAACTCCAGTGTTAATATAGTAACTCTTAACACTTTTAAATTTGCTGTGTAGGAACGTAGATCAACCGATAAATCGAGAGCGTCCCCTTCCGGCTCAGCTCTTTCTTCACCACGACAGACCGGTACAACGCCCGCATCACTGCAGACACAGCACCAATCCACCTATTGATGTCCCGATCCATCTTTCCCTCACTCTTTTCATAGTTTTGAAAATAAATTTTGTTAGTATTTAAAGTGAAACCCCTTGGTCCAGACTTCAGAAGTAGATTCTTGTCTGATTCAAGCAATTAAATATTGATTCAAGATTAAAATAGCTGTTGATAAGATTCTTCTCTTTTATGCTTAGTATAAGCCTCTAAAAAACAGAAACTACATGTATTAAGTTGTCAGGTCTAATATTAAACTCAAACAGGCAGAAACTGCAATAAAGTTGCAAATTCTGAAGAGTTTCCAAAATGTCTCGAAATGTTTGCAAAGCCTCTCGATTTCTTCCTTTATGTAACAGAACCTCATTGCTGAATCGTCACAAGTGTCTGGAACCTATTTTAGTTTAGTCTTTGAGTCAGAACTTGTAAACCAAAAGGAAAGAAAACAAACAAAAAAATAAAATAAAACAAAAAGAGGATACTTTGAGAGGTGACAGACACCAAACATGACCATTTCTGAGACAAGAAATTTTGCAGTTTGATTGCAAATATACAATAGAAAATATAATATACCATAGAAACCAGGCAATAGATCAATGGAAACAAATGAAGGTGATTTCAGTGCTTTCAAAAGTAAAACTAGTGCAGGTCAACAAAGGTTCAGCTTTATTCAGGTTTAATAAAACCAGTAGACACGTGTATTTGTGTTACTGGAGGGTTTCTGTAGTTTGTGTAAAAGCTTCTGATAAAAACAACACATCAGGGTTTGAGATTATAGAGATGCAGCGTTGCACAGGACACCTTTGTTACACATTTACAGCATCAGACTGACACAGTGGCCCTTTTTAAGTAAAACACCGCTCCTCGTAAACAGTCAAAGCACTTACACAGCCGAGTCGGAGTTACGCTGTGTTGTTTTACTGCAACTCTTATTAAAAATATAGGAGAGAAGCTGTTTGAGATGCTGAGTTTATAGACTCGTTACTCGTTGGCGTCACGCGTGGTTTACGACTGTGGGGTTTTCTTCCTTTCATCTGTTTTTAGACACAACAGCAAACAGAATTTACCTTCTGCCTTTCTCTGATTGTTGCATGCTCACTAACCATGTGGAAAAACTGGATTTTCATTCAAATATCACATGAAGAGGAAAAAGAAGTTTGGTGTGATAAAGGAATAAAGGATAAAGGAATTATTTAAGACACTTCCATGATGAAATATTGAAAATCGTCATGTAACAGGTGTGAAATTATGTTTTAATAAGTATATTCACATTTATCCAGTAAAAATGTACATGAGGCTTCAATTGAACTGGAAATTTAAAAGTGATAAAGACTGATAGAGTGTTTATGCCTTTAAAGTAAAAAAAATATTTCTTAAAAAATAGAACTGGTAAACTTTATATAAACCTTATAAAAGTATTAACTTTTTATTATGTAATTATAAAACAATTCAGTAATGAAAAAAGAATAAAATGGGCACATGCAGTTATCAGATCCTCCACCAGAGGGCAGGACAAATGTCAATGGTTTTAAGAGATGTTAAAGAGCAAGTCACCCCCCTACCAGAGTCTTACTCCACCCACAAGTTCCTGACACTGAGAAGACGGTGCTGCGGCAGTGATTGGCAGCCCACCGCACCCACACACACACACACACACACAGACATACACACACACCGCTCAGGAGAAGCAGACAGAGAAACAGCAGTACACATCATAGTCTAGAAGATTTCTCTCCACTTCCTTCACTAGAAGAAAAGGAGAAGGACGTTTTTTTGGAGGAGGAGAGCGGCTCTGAGCCGTATCATTTCGTATCGGCTCATGAGTGGTCAAGTTGTCTGGAGGCATGGCCAAGACTCTGCTGCAGTGGTGTGAAGTAGCCACGTCATACAGTACCGGCAATGTCACAGGGTACCACTTAGCCAGAAGCAATGGCTGATTTAAATTCAGATGTAGTGCAGACTTTTAACTTGAAGAGGGCACTACACTGATGGTTTTAGGCAGAATATTTAAATTTTAAATAAGATGCACTAAATTTCTAAAATAATGACTTCACGTGTCAACAGTGTTACTGGACACTCATTTATACAGTTTATCATTTATTTGGGGGTGACTTGCTCTTTAAAGTGGTGGAGGTTAAAGAAACTTGGAGTGAGTAGGTCACAAAACATTCACCATGTGTTACGGGATTAAATGATGCAGTCAAGTAACTTTCCACTGAAGCCTTAAAGAGCTTTCTGGGGAAAATATGTCAAAACTCTTAAATGTAGTGAAGTGAAGTCACTTCAATGCATAAATTGTTTCAATATATATATTTATTTTTAAATACCACCAAAAATAAAAATGAATTTTTTAGCAAAAGAGGAGGAAAAGAACACAAGGAGAACGTTAATTAAGTAGCAGATTGAAACAGTAATTAATGCTGTTTTTTAATCACAAAACTGAGATTAATGTAACTCTTCATTACAATCTCTCTTCTGTATTTATATTTGGTCCAAAACTGCTTACAGAGACCTCAGATCTCCACCTGAAACGTTGTTCTTATCAATCTTATGGTTGGTCAGTGTCACACGTCTCAGAGTAACTCTGCTGGGAGTCATAATGTCTGCAATGTTATAAAAAATGTTTGTGGTAAAAATGCTGCGTTAACTACTGAAGATTGTTGCCATAGAGAAGGAAAACCAACAACCACTTAAAGGATAGGTGCACCATGTTTAAAAGATTTGAGTAGTTTCACTTTTACTTTGCTTAATTTAAGACGTAATTCTCTGTCTTTCTGCTTGTATTTTTATGTAAAACATTTTGTCACTCAGGTTACTAAAAATTCTCATATAGTAACTCGGTGCTTTACAGATGGGATACATAACCTGGGAAGACAAATCTGCAGGAACAAGTTTTCAGTAGATGTTACATTAGGTCCAACCGAATTTGTGGGGTCAACATGTACGTAGGGGTCAGACGTAGTCTGGGTTCACCGGTGAACGGTGGGCATCTGAGTTTGGAACAGATGACATGTTTTCTCCATCATTTCAACAGTTTTTCAAAAGAAAGACAAAAAACAGAGAGAAAGCGAGTGTGTTGGAGGCAGCAGGTGGAAGATTAACAGAGTTTTCTGTGAGTGATCCTCGCCGACTGGCCAATCTGTTCAGCCGTCGCCTCGAATTCACGCAGACGGTGCAAGTAGTGACACCAACTGCTGCGACGGAGAGGAAAAAAGCAGGCAGGAAGTTGGGTGGCACGCTGCCCGTCCTGTGACCACTCCACTCTTGGTCTTTGTCCAGCCATCTGTTTTTGTTGTTCCCCCCTTTTATCTCATTTTATTTTCTCCAACTCAAAGTTTTTCTTCTTGCTGCTCTGAAAGGTCAAAAACATCGAAACTTCCTCTGGTGGGCTGGAGGTGGGAGTCGTCGCAGCAGGTTTGTTTTGTGACACACCAGCTAATTTGGTGATGAAGCAACACGTTCCCATGACAACACAATCCATCAGCTGTGTTACGTACTTACAGTACGTCCTCGTGTTTTGCATGAGATGACAGCCTTTGTTGCCAAGCAAACTCTGGGGACTCATTTGCAACATGTCACCAAGTAAACAGCTTTGAGTGAATGAAAATCCTCTCTACTGACAAACTTCAGCCTCCACAGCCATCATTCATCGCTACATTTTGGTATTTTTTTAAATAAGATTGTTTTTTTAAGGTGCATAATTAAACAAACAGGACTGCAAAATTTGATCTGATCTGTCAGATCATTTTGAAATGATGGATCAATGATGGACATGTTGCGGTGAGCTGAGGGGAAGAGGTTATGTGATGACCAGAACAATCAATAAGTCCATCAGAACAGAGCTAGCGTTAGCTTGACTTTCAGCTAACGCTAGCAGAACAAATGTTAAGTTATTAATAACTGTTTCTGCAGAATGACAAAGCAACAGAGAGACTTCAGAACATCAGTGAATCAAACATGACATTAATAATAGAAACACTGTATTTTATGTGCAAAACATGAAATAAATTGGGAAAAACAGTGAAAAGCTTTTGTCATTTGAAAAAGATTGTTTGAACAGTTGTTTTCAAAGCATATTTTTAAAAGCTTAATTAATGGAACTGAAACAATTTCTTGTCAAAATTTGTGACTTTTTTTTTTTTAATTGAATAATTTCAATAATAGTCCACCAAATACTAAACCACTATAGATTTTAAGCTCTGGAAAAAAAACTTTAATTTAAAAAAACATCATTCTAAATTACCAGGATAATTTTCAGCACCTCATACATACATCAGGAATAAAAATAAGCTATGAAAGTGAAACCAACATCTCTCACTGGGCCGAGGTGGTTGGTGACTATTGGAGATGAAATTGTGAGAAATCTTTTAAATTATTTGGAATCAGTGAATCACAACGTGTCTTATCTATGTCTCAATGTCTTTGCAATGTGGTCATTTTGTGAAATTTCTCCTAAATTTGTCACCAACAGTTGAAAACAGTTAAATAAAACTGTTCATGTAATAACCTTTCATGACCGACAGACTCGACTTCCAGTACAGGAGCATAAACATAAATATCTGTGTCATCCTGTGAACTCTGACCTCAGTGACCGAGTGGGACTCACTGAGCCAGTAACTCGTACCACATTAAATCACAACACCGCGAGCTTCGCTGGATCCATATGGAATACAAATAGGTCTGCGCGACTGAGCGGAGACGAAACTGTAAGACAACAAACATAATTGCGTTTGGATGTCGAGGCTCCGTGCTTTCATATCCCGGATCATTTGCCTGCATCGCCGTGGAACAGAACTGGTTTCAAACGGCTGCCTTTCTCTCCAATATTGTGCTAATGCATTTAATTTAATGTTCGCAGACGCCGTAATTGGTATAATATTGCTCCATAATACTTTGAAGGAAACCTTAGCATTAAGCACTAAATTGAAATTTTGAAGCGAACGGTGAAAACGACTGCGAGGGCAAAGAAACCCCATTAAATGTAATTTGTTCTGCATGGCTGTGGGGGTAATGGTTACAGAGACACTCCTTTATTAAGTCGAATAGGTAGAGAGGTAGCTTCGGATTTACTCACACACACAGACACACGCGTATGGAGTTAGTGGAGGTATTCAGAAAGGTGGACGTCTTCGTCAGCCACAAAGAGAGGCCTGCTCAGCTCATTTTTGTTGCTCTCAAAGAAAGGTTCAGAAAGAAAATCCAGGAAGAGGAGGAGGGAGAGCGGAGAAAGAGGAAGTTCTGCCTCCTAAAAGAAACAGGAAGAAGCAGGGGAAGTGTGGAATGAAGGTGGGGGTCTTCATCAGATGAGAACACTTTCTAAATGAGTGGAACCCAGGATGAGAACCCTTGATCATCTTTTATGGAAGGAAAGATTATTCTATCCCATCATTCCTTGTGAAGAAGACAATCTGTGTAATCAGAATGTGTTTATTAAACATGTCTATAATGAAGTAACACATCTTACTTTAGTAACAAGTTTATTTTAGTGGTAGGAATATATTATCAGTGTTTACTGGATTCAATTTAAAAACTTTTCTCCAAAAATAAATAAATAACTTTAGTTTATAAAATATTTGAATACTAATCTAAGTGTTTTAGATCTGTTAGCCACTTGGCCCAACCTACATTCTTTTTTTCCCCCAAAATTTTCCACCTTAATGCCTCATAACAGTAGTCAAGAGATCTAGGTAAACTGTGGCAGTAGCAAAAGATTTTGCTCAGCAGGTCGGTCTACGCGCCATTGTAGTCTCACCAGGTCTACCACTGGCTGTAGGCTATGCCAATTGCAGCGCTCTATGTTTGTAGAGAGACGTTGGGCATTACGGCATTTTTTATTTTACAATGACAGCAGAGCTGCAACAGAGCAAAACAACAAAAATGGCGCGGCTCAGGATATGCGCTCGTTTGAAACGGCTTTGGCATCAGCTTTGGACAATTTAAACTTGGGCTTTTTCTATGAGACATTAACAGATAGAGGTTCTTAAGATCTTTATTTCAAAAAAAGACGGCATATGGCTGACTGCCCCATTGACTGATTTCTGAATGCGTCACATTGTTCATTGCTCTGATTGGTCCTAGCACTGTCCAATTGCGTGCAGAGACAGTTTGAAAGACAACCGTAGACTCCACCCCTAAGACTGAGCTCTGTCTATTGGTTGTGACCAGATATTTACATGGCGTTGCCAGGCTCCTATAACAGTTGCTTATGAAAGATTTTATTGAACTGATGAAATCCATTTCAAGCCCAAAAAAACAATTACAAGATGGTTTAAATTTCCTAAACTTGTTCCATAAACACCAATGACTATTGTGTGTTGATAAATGGATCAGCTAGAGACATGGACGAGGTATTTTTGTGTTTTTGTCAGAAGCTATGTGGCTCTTTTCATGAACCAAGAAAAATGTGTGAGTTTAAAAATGATCATTTAGGATTCTCTGTAACTTTTTGCCTGAGACATTGCGTTTGGTTTTTTTTCACATACATTTTTCATTACTTTTTCAATCACAGTTTGACTAGGGATGAAAAAAAGAACTAATACAAGAAAATCATTAATTTTGTCAAAAGAGAAAAAGGGGTATTTGTTCTGGGAGGACTAAATGTTCTTGTTTTACATTTTGATGAGTCTTACTGTCGGTATTACTGCCACCTAGTGGCCTGATGTAGGAATTTATGATTGCTGTCTCCTTTTGTCATCAAAAAAAGGAAACAAGGTGTCCAAAAAATTCCCAAGTGGCTCAGTCAGGGTAAAAGTCTAAGTAAAGAGGTCAGGAAAAGACAAGAGAAATACATTTTAATTTCTTACCTGAAATAAAGACTGAGAGGAGAAAAAAAATACATGAATTTCTAAAATAAAATATTTATGATCATAAAGGAGAGGACAGAAGAATGATGCAGAAACAATGACAAGAAAAATATAGGAAAATAAAAAAGGATTTTTATTTACAAAAGGGATGATGTACAAAAACAAAGTCAGATGAGGGAGGGAGAGAAGGGTGGAAGAGGGAAGAAGAACAGATTGATAAAGAATGATGAAAAGCAAAGTAAGGAGAAACAAGAGAATGAAGTCATGGCCGGGAATAACAAGAAAAGAAAGAACAGGGAAATGAGTCAAGATTGAAGAAGAGTAGAAAATGAGTGGTAGAAGAGATCAACTGAACAGAAAAAAGGAAGGGAAGGTAGAGATGTGACACAAGTGAAGGGGAGAATGAGTGGAGGAAGAATAATAATAGAAGAGAGAAGGTGAGGAGAGGAGGAGAAGGAGGAGGAGGTCCCTGTGGAGAGCTGGAGATCAAACACAGACTCTAAGTCAAACTCCACTGAGAGATCTTAAACCTCCTTTGTAATTGGAATTTTAAAAGTTAATACAAAGACGCTCCTTCAGTAAGATGTCTTCAGCAGATAGAAAAAAAAAAACAAGGATGACTTTTTTTGTCCCTCCAGTGATGTTTAAAGCTTTTCTTTAAGTAGGAAAATTAAAGGAGATTTCTCCTGCTGCAGCGTGGAGATTGTTGGAGTGTTTCAACAAAGCAGTTTGGACTTTGAATCAGAACAACAACACAAACTGAAATTTCATTCACAACATTAAAGTTTATAAATTCACAGCTTTTTTCTATCTGGAATGTGAGCCACAGATACGGAATACTAGAGCTGCCATAATTTACTTGTTTTTTATTTTTGTGAAGGTAAATTTAAAAAATACTATTTAGAAATCCCCATACATGTATATTTCTAAAAACTTATTTCATTTTAGGTAAAATCACATTTTAGCATACCACCAGGGGTCACTATACTTTGAGTACATGACCTTTAAGTTGATAAGTTTTGTAAAAAAAAAAAAGTGTTTTAATTTTTTTACGCATCTAAAACAAAATCTCATTTTAAATAGCCTATTTTCAAATTAAAAAGTATTGGGGTTTTTTTGGCTTGTTTTTTTAATTTTATTTAAATGATTCAAACCTGTTGGTTTATTATTTTTATAACCTAAATACTAAAGATGATAAAACCTTTAAAAAAGTTGCTTAGTAAATATAAATATTTTTTAAAATACAACTTAGATCCTTTATTATAAAATGCAATAAAAGTTTTGTTAAAGCTGATGTCAACTGAATAACATATTTTACTTGTTTTTTTTAAATATAATAAGTCACTCTGAAATTCACATGCAGGCTGAACATGAAATTAGTCTTCTAGCCATATTTCCTGCATTAGCTGCTGTGAAAATAGACGGTAAAACACTCGGGTCGGAAAAAGCGACACAGATTTATGTCACATTTTAAATGATCATTCATGGACTCACCCATCTTGGTTCACGACGGGGAAGACTGTTAGAAGCTAACCGTTAGCATTAGCAACTTCGCAACACGGCAGAACTCTTTCAGGCTTGTGTTATTTGTGGAAATAAAACATCAACATTGCAGAGTGAACGGAGGCAGAAGAAGAGTTGCACTGCTACTGGCCAACCAGTGGTCAGATGTTTGCATATCATGAATATTAATGAGTACGACTTGTAACTCTGCCATTTGCCACCCCGACTAACTTCTAGTTCCTGAAGCAGAAGCACCAGAGCTTTTTTTTCCACAGAAAACGACTCACAAAGGAATAATTTATACTATAGATCACTGAAGGATTTTTGAAACAACCATTGTAGGCCAACATGTAGCTTTATTTAAAAATCCAAACTAAATCCATAATCTTTTTATAGAAAATATTAAAATGATTCCATTTATTTTATTATTATTTATCTTTAAAGCGGACTTGTTTTTCACCTTTAAAGAAAATAACAATGTTTTTAATAATTTCATGTTTATGACCTTTTCAATGCTTTTGTTGCTGTAATTCTGTAATAGTCTAGAAAAAAACATTTTAAAATGCAGCTACAGCAACAATTGTGATGCCAATTTAATTTAAAAAATTAACCACATTGAGTATTTTTCTTTTACTTTATTACTTTATGAGATGACAAAATATAAGAATTTGCTAATTATTGTGTACTTAAGTCTGACCGACAAAAATAAACATTATAAAATGTTTCATTCCTGGACACAAAGGTGCCCTTTGCTGCTGAATAATTTTAAAATTTGGGTTTTCTTTCCAAAAGCAAACAAATAAAAAGTAATTTTAAATCTGCTGACTTACTGCAGGTTGTAAAACAAACAAAAACAGCATTTGGTCCATGAAGTGAGGAGGACAGCGGGACGGTGTGCAGCAGTGGGAGCTACAGAGTTTTTCCTTAGCGGAGGAACAGATGGGAGAAACTCGCCAGGGGAGGACGGATTCCGGTCAAAAAGAAGGTGACAGCAGAGCGTGACCGCCAGCATGTCCGCCACATACTCCTCCTCGCTCCCTGGTTTCAACGCTGCTACTGTTACTCTGCTTTAAAACTATCAACAACACATTGGTGAGGAATATTTACACAATCCTTCCCATCCTTTTTGTGCCTGTCTGGAAATTTCTACCTGCTTTTCAAGCTTCTAAATGTCATATTTTTTCTTTACGATTTTATTTTATGATCTTCTTTAGCAGCACCTGACTTTAAAAATCCTGTTTTTAAAAATGTTCCCAGCTTTAGTTTAAGGGATTGTTGTGTGAATAGGAGCATAAATGGACAGCAGGTAAAAAATTGACAGATCAGACCGTCCGTCTGAAGGAGAAGAATGAACAAACTGATTGTTACGTGGGTGTTGCACGCAACAAAGCACAAGTCCAGATGAATTTGAAGGCTTTTCATGTTCTGACGACAGGTGTACCCTTCACAAAAAGTCGGCATCAATCAGTTTATAAAGCCTGTAGTTTAGTTATTCAGCAACACTTTGTTTGGTTTGGTGGATCTGAAGCATGTAAAAATCCAAGTGTGGATTTTATACAGATTAACATCAAACAACAAAGGATTTATTAACTATGGAAGATTAACAATCACCTATTAAGTCACCAAATTATATAAAAAAATGCTTTTAAATATTTTAAAATGACAAATTAAATCACAGTATTAAATGGTCCATTACAGTTCATCTGTTTGTCAGGTATCAGATGATGCGGCCATCTTAATTGTTCTCTAACCTTTAAAAATCCTCATTACTGATTATAAATGCTTCAAAATAAAACTCAAAAAAGAGTTGACATCTTGTTAAAGTAGGATAAAGTCGTATGAGTCATACACAGTAAGTTGATAAGTATATAAATACATTGTTATATCTGGTGTTAGCACACTTGGGTGTTTTATGGTACTGATCACTTACTACACTTATTACTGTAGTAGGCCTATGCTTCCGGCATTAGAGGAGATTGCCATCTTGCTGTTATAGTTCTGAACAATTCATTAAAGGAAGTAAAACATCACGACTGACTCATTATTCACTTCACACATACGTTTCACTGTAATATCGAGTTGTTGGCAATAGAAAAAGTAGCTTGGGATATTTTTTAAAGCCGACTATTTGCTTCTAATTCACTGTTAGCATTGTTAGCTCAACGTTAGCCTCTATCTCTCTTCACCCGATATTAAAGTAAAACAAAAAGATGCCGTCGCTCCTTAGGGGTACAAGAAATAACTTCTGGGTCGCTCCTGTTTACTGGATTCGGTTCTTTAAACAACTTTGGAGCTTTTAGTCTGCCGTAGTCAAATTACAAATTCCGGCGCAGCAGCGTTAGCTCGGCACAAACTCGGAAACCCCACGGGCTCACAGATTGTTAACAGTAACTACATCCCGCTTTAGTTTTTTTGAAAGGAGAAAAACTGACAACCCCCCAACCGGCTTCAATGTAACCTTCCTTCCTACATGATTGAGAAATTAGACTATTTTTTGATCACTGTAAAATTCTTACATATAAGCTGGTGTTCTAGTAGTTGAGTTACTCACAACAATCTGACTACAGATAGCTGTGTGAGAAGGCATATGCCATGTATTTCATTTCTAGATTTGACAGGAACGACATCTTTATAGCTTCAACTAAGATGATCTCAATTCAAATCTCTCAACCGTATCTCCGACATTGTTATAGATTTCAGTTTTAGTAATCTATTTTACACTTTTTTATACTATTTTAAAACTGTTTTTGCTTAATTATACCACAAACAGTTCCAGAATGTGCATGCCATTTCTCCCAGCTACATTCCTCCTGGTAATTCTGCCATTGCCTATAGGAGGGTTGGACTACTCAGTCCTAACAATACACCAAAGACTGTCATAAGGCTGGGTAATGTAAATAGTTGTTATGTCCCATACACGAACCATAGTCACAATCCTTTCCACAACCCAAAGAAATTGGTAGACCCCCCTCTTGTCCACTGGGGAAAGCTCTAAGATGTAGACACATACATGAAAACAAACCGGACTGCCGCCTGTCACCATAGGTGACTCTAAAGTATGACATGACATAGCCCAGCTCCTGCGTATGTTGAGGTGAAGATTACTATGACTAATTGGTGACATTTTCATGTCCCAAAATGTATTGTCGGTAATTGAGGAGAGCACCAAGGCCTCAACCTCAAACTATCAGCCAATCTACAAATTACTGTCCCCTTAAAACTCCTGCAGGTGGTGGCTTTGTGAGGAATAGGTGCCCCCAACGAGCCTTTCTCCCATGCTTTGCTCCAGGTTGATACCTGGTATCCCTGATATGTGCTTTGCAAGGTCCCTCACCACTACAGAACCTACAAGGGAGACCCAACCAAAAACAAAACCTGCCCCAAACAATGTCACTTCTGGGATCCTTAAGACGTTGAATGTTGGTGTATGGATTTCTGAATGTTGCTTTGTCTGCTTCTTCACCAACATCCATTCTTCATGGGAGACCCAACCAAGGGGAAACAACTACCTAGGACAATGTAGCTTCTGAAATCCTTGAGACATTCAACCAACTCAACTACCATCACAATGAGGTGGTAATGAATCAGACTCGATTACAACCTTAAAAGGTCCTGTGTAAGATGNTGAGTGTTTTCTTAATTATTTAGCCTATCGGTCAAAATTTGGGCAAAATAGCTATTCTCATAATTTACAAACATTACACCCACACCCCCGCCCGCCCGCACGGTAATGGTACAGCCCAAAGGTTTGGTTTCGGTTTCGCTTCATCACCGCAATGTTTTTATTTGATACTCCGCGGCGCTGCTGCGGCCGATGATGAAGAGACAACACGAATCTGGAGCAGAGAAGAAAGAAAAGAACAGAGAGATGACTCCCGTACATCCTGGTAAGTTTCTCTTTATTAGCTACCTTAGTTGGAGTCTGAGCTTCTGTGTTGAGGCTTGTAAACATTCTGGTGCTAGCAGAGGCTAGCTGCTAACTCAGTAGTTCACATGCACATCTTAGTTGAGCTTTGGAAAGAAATCGGACTTAGAGCTTAGCCAGAGGCGGCGTCTTTGTTCCAGTTTACATGTCAGTCAGAAAATCTAATTATTGGATGAAGTGAGTCATAAATCAAATGTTCTATAAATAAAACTCATCTTTCAAAAATCTTTTTTACCATGTTGTCTGTTTCCATGTAGCTGATCAGCTGTCTGTCAGCAAACAACCTATAGTTCTCCTGTATGTTTTGTATTCACAGTAACCTTGTTAATTAACTAAATCCTGCTAATTAAACAATTGTTATGTCTGCTATGTTTACTTCTGTGTGATTAAAAAAGCTCTGACAAATGATCAGCCTCTGTTTAGGGCATCTTTATCATTGTGTGCTGTAGGGTAGGGGGTCAAAATTCCTTTTTGACAGTCCTGTAGTGTTAACACAATGGTGAATCATAAAATGTGTCAAATGTAAAACTTTGGACTGAGATTAATTACTGAAACAATCCTGTTGATAAATCAGTAAATAGTTAATATTTATAATAATAGCATCATTTCTAGAACAGTTTCATTTTCTTATTTTCATTCTTGTACTATTGACTTGTTGAAAAGATTATTTTAGGCCCAAAAAGCATGTTGGATTACCTCTGGAGAAGTCTATAAAAATATATTATTGTGTTCTATAGCTGAATAATCTAATGATACAGAGGAGGCTTTACATGTATTAAAGGCATCTTTGAGAAAACTGAGAATCATTTATGTATCTCGAGAACAGAGCCAAGTGTCCTCTTTTTTATTATCATGAACTATGGTCACCCTAATTCTGTTATCTTCCCTTTTGGTCATGTACAAAATGCCACCATTGCTTTGTTTCATGTGTATAAATGGAGTATAGGTTTTGTCCATGTTCCATTATATTAATATAACATAGTTGAATATCCTTTTACAGTGCCGTAAACTGCAGACTGATGATTCATATTTTTAGTCACTTTTTATCCCACTGTAAAAAAAATCATTAGAAAATGCTAATGAGTTGTTACTTTTATTTAACTTTTGCTAATCACATTTTTTTTACATTTCAAAAACATTCACAGGATCAATGCTTAAATATTTACAAGGAGTTCCAATTTTAAAATAAATAGCAAGAGTTTAAATACGTTTTGGGTGCGTTTCTGTTGGGGGGGGGGGGGGGGGGGGGGTCTCCCTGGCCGATCAAGCTTAGGGCCTCCAAAAGCCTAGCAGCGGCCCTGCTCACCACTACAGAACCTACAAGGGAGACCCAACCAAAAACAAAACCTGCCCCAAACAATGTCACTTCTGGGATCCTTAAGACGTTGAATGTTGGTGTATGGATTTCTGAATGTTGCTTTGTCTGCTTCTTCACCAACATCCATTCTTCATGGGAGACCCAACCAAGGGGAAACAACTACCTAGGACAATGTAGCTTCTGAAATCCTTGAGACATTCAACCAACTCAACTACCATCACAATGAGGTGGTAATGAATCAGACTCGATTACAACCTTAAAAGGTCCTGTGTAGCCTGTTTGGGTTCTGGCCAGGCACCAGGTGCTTCCATTTAGCATGTCCCTCTAGGATGAGACCCAGCATCCATCTTCCAGGCAAGGTATCTTAGTTTCTTGACATAGTGGTCTTTGATGGTTTTTGGACCCTCACCTATAGAGACCATGCAAGAACAAAAAACATAGCTTCTGAGATCCTGGAGACATTTAACCAACCGCCCCCAGCATTACCACCACCACCATGAGGTGGAGATAATGGGGGTAATTTCATTTAATGTTTTTATTTTAGAACATCTAAGCGTTGTAAATATAAATATAAAAGTCTATAACTTCCACCTCTTTTATAACAGTTTAGACAAAACACCGCTGAAGACAAACATGCAGACGAAAAGTGCAGCAGTGTCGGTTTTACCTCAGCTGTCTTCCAACATTTATTCACTCGCCTGCTTTCAGTCACTGCGTGTCCTACAGTCTGACACAAGAGGACACAAAAAGCCTCCCAGTGATGTGCTTCACATGTGAATACCCAGCATGCATTAGGTGGCTGTGGGTAGGTGAGCCTCAGGCTAAATGATGGTTCCACGCTCGATTGTGTAGGAGGACTGTTTTCACCCGACACCCAAGGGCCCACATAACCTCAGCAAAGGCTTTTAATACACAATCAGACTGGCATCTGGATGGACGTGCACACACTAATGGAGCGAATTATTTGTGAAAACATCTATACTCAAAATCATTTGAGGCATGTAGCTTCTGTGCATACTTAATTTCTGAAATAATAGTTTATTCACGTAGTGTTTTTTTCTGTTATTGATTAAATTTCAGCTGCATATTTCATTAATATTTTACATGTTTCAGTCCTTTTTGAGAACAACTTGACCTGAAATAATTGTGGGGATGATCTTTACATGTAAATGAAAAACGTTTATTATTTATTTAAAGTGTAAATACTGAGATAATCACAATACGAGCAACAAAAGGAGAAAATAAAATAATATCCCATGGAATAAAATACATGAACTTTCAATAAGCTGTCATTTAAACACGTATGAAGTTTGAGGCTGAATAGATTTTAGAGAATAAAGCTTCATTTGAAAGACAGTTTTACTAGAAACACACACACACACACACACACACACACACACACTACAGTCTCCAGAGCTTCAAACATTCAAACTGAACGCGTCGACTCTGATCCAAGAAAGCAGATGCTGCTACGCACCAACACATGCAGAGATGGATATCAGTTTTTAGCATCATGTTCATCGCATGTGCTCCTTCCCTGTCACACAAACACACACTCACCCAGAAACACACACACACACACACACCCACACACACACAGAAAATATGCTGCTGGAGGAGGAGTTAAACTTACGGGTTTAAACACTACTGCGTAAGGATAAAAACATTCAGAGAGAAAATTAAAAGCCAGTTTTATACGCAGATTCTTAAAGCATGAAGAAAGTACCTGCAACAACGTTACGGTTTCAATTCTTAGAGTCTTCTAACTTTATGTTGTTAGAGCTTTGTTCTCACTGAAATAGCATTTCTGGTGAAAGGTAACTTCTTTTATGAAGATATGGAGAGAGATCAACACATACTTAAGTAAAATAGA
>SSNS01000312.1:373935-410323 GCA_006937985.1 Aphyosemion australe | reverse complement strand
AAAAAAAAAAAAACACCCTAAAAACAAAAACAGTTTTTAGAAAATGAAATCATCAAGCTTTTGGTAAAATTAACAAGCTAATGTTTAATATTTAATTTGTATCAAAGATAAAATATTATCAGATTAAACTACTTTTAACAAAATCTTTTGTACAAAAGAATGTAGCCATTGAACACTTAGTGGTTTAAGCTGAAAGAAGAGTTTTTAAGGAGCTTAAATTGAAATGTTTTAGCTTTAGATCTATAAATTCACCAGTCGTCAGCGACAAATTAAATCAATTAAACACATTTTTTAAACTGCTGAGGTGTCTATTTGTTTTCATGTTACAACTACATTCCTTACAATTTCTACACACAAATGTTGGCTATCTGAATGACTGATATGACAAAATGTCAATCTTTCTGCTGTAAACTCACATTTTCTCTAACACAAACACACACACACACTCACACACTCGAGGCGTTTTGGCGCAGGACCGTCACGCCGCCACACTGTGAAGGCAGGTGTTAATTACTGAGTGAAGCAGGAGCTAAAAAGGTGGACGGTTCAGAGAAAGGAGATGTGACACCCCCCATGCAGACATCACCACCTCACACACCCGCAGCATCAGCCACAACAACGCACCTTTGTTCTCCGATTGGAGGCCTCTGCAGCTTCCTCGTTTGTCGTCACGGTGACGGAACTTCACCATCACCAGAGTCTCTGTGTAAATCTGCATGAAAGAGCAGATTTTTACCTGAAATGTGTCTGTTTAGGTTCCATTTAGTCCTCACAATAAACTGGTTATTTATACTGGAACAAATCAACAGGAGGCTTTGCGTTCAGTAAAATTAAGGTTTGAAATAAAAAAAACAAACACTCCTACACCAAACCCAAATTAAGAACTAAAATAAACTCAAACATCCTTTTTCATCTCCTCACAAGGAAAGAAAACCCTAACGCACCATCAAGAATAGAGATCAACCAATATGGGTTTTTATTTTGCTGATGCCAATACCGATATGTAGAAGTCGTGGTGAGCCAATGGTCGATATGTGCTGCAGATTTTTTGTGCTGATTTTTTTCTTTCCACTACCTATCATTACTAAATTATGGTTCAAGCAATGATGTCTTGTAAAAACAAAACTGTCAGATCACACACATTTTCTTCCACGATGTTTTGGTCAAGATCCCCCCAGGATTTTACTGTAGCCATTTTTCAACAATTTAATATTCCACTTTTCCAGACTTAAATCGCCACACCTTTAAGTCAGTTTTGGACCATGTAAGCACAAACATTTCTGGTATATTTTCATATTAATTTAAATGGAAGTTCTGGCTTCAATTTCCAGATTCTTGTAAAAAAAATCTAACAAGGGCACAGCTGGTAGCACTGCTGCGCCTTAGCGCGAAGGTTGCCAGTTTGAATCCTGCCTGTGCGACCTATGGAGGTAGCATGTTCTCCCTATGCATGCGTGGGTGTTATCCGGGATGACTGTGACCCTACTGAGGATGAAGCAGTTAAGAAAACTGATCACTGGTATTATGGTGACGCATTGCTGCTGAAATTCACAAAGGAGTTTCCAAAGTGTCCCTACATTTTTGTGAGGATTCTCAATTTTCTTGCAATGAGCCACAGGTCATCACTGTAGCCTAAATGGAATTTTGATCAAGTTAAAAACCATTTCCACGAACAACTATTGACATCCTGGGCATCTGGAACCTGGAACGTTTTGTTAACAGAAAGAACAATAAAGAATTGAGAGAACTTTGAGACTGATTGGCCTACAAATTAGAAATAAAAGGCTGGTAAAATGTTGACTAGTTGTGAGATAAAGACACTTTTATATGAATTTGTGACAATTTGCAATTTGTTTACAAATAAATCATATGCCACTCATGACACAGCCAGACACAAGTGTCATTTGTATAATTTAATTATTATTCCAAATAAGATTGTGTATTTTTTTGTGTCTAATTGTCGTCAAAAACTCCAGCTCAATACAACAATTTTTGAAGTGCTCAGTGGATCATCCAATGTGCGGTGTACCACAGGGATGATTCCTCAGTCCTATTTAATTTCCAATTGATGTGTTTCTCCGTTTTAGCTAGCCTGAAACAACCTATTGAACGAAATATCCACTGGTTTCCAGTTTATTCTATAAGATTATAAGCTCTAAATGGCACATTAAAGATGTCAAAAAGCTTTAAAAGGGATGCCCACTAACTAAAGGGGGCTCCATTATTTCTATTTTTTTCATAGTCTATGGTACCAAATTTAACTTTAAAGAATGAGCCAAATAAGATAATTCACTGTAGATGAAGGAATCACAAAATGTGTTGTGGGGAAAAAAAGGTTAGAAAATGTAACATTAAAAAGCCTGACCATGAGGAAATAAGAACGTTTCAGGATGGAAAATCTAAATTCAAGAAGTGAACGATCCTGGAAGACACAAGAAAATTTTTATGAAACAAAGAAAATATGTGATATATTTTTAGACACACGGTTGTGATTCTGTTCAAGAGAAACTTCTTGGAGTCAAACTCTGGCCAAACATCTTTGGTGGCAACTCTGAAAGACCAGAAGCAGCAGAAACGGGTGTTTTACTGTTGGAGAGGAAGATTGAAAACAGGAATCTCAAAACCTCAGTGTCATCAAGCAAAATGGAGTCGGAGGAGGACCGAAAAGGAGGCAAACCGGAAATTCAATGTGGCATCACATATGGGACGCATAAGCTGTGTCTTTTATAGCTCATCTGAGTGTGTGTGTGTGCGTGTGTGTGTGTGTGTGTGTGTGTGTGTGTGTGGGGGGGGTTCAAAGTAAAAGCCCCAGTGTGGTTAAAGGTATTCAAAGCTGGCGACATGTGTAGCCATCATAAGGTCTGTTTCTATATGTGTTTCTTTTTTTGGGTGGGGGAGAGAGAGAGAGAGAGAGAGAGAGAGAGAGAGAGAGAGAGAGAGAGAGAGAGAGAGAGAGAGAGAGAGAGAGAGAGAGGGGGAGGGGAGAGTGTGTGTGGGCGCCACAGGTTTGAGGCAGATGGGCTCAGTGTCAGCCATGACAGGCGGCCAAGCTGCCTCAGCTTCCTCTGCAAATTTTGGAGCCTAACACACACACACACACACACACACACACACACACACACACACACACCCGCACACACACACGCGCACACACACACACACACACACACACACACACACACACACACACACACACACACACACACACACACACACTCCTCGACATCTCTCTGATCAGGTAAATCTGGGCACCCTGTGGAAAGTTCTGGTTGGTTGAATTTTGCCGGAGGCTGTGAGTTTTGTGACTCGGCCCCATCTGTCACAGATCTTCACCGGCTTCAGCTGCCAGGAGGGACCACACCTCCTCCTCCTCCTCTTCCTCTCCCAGAAAGAGTTAGGAACTGGATGCACAAAGGGACGTGCTTTGTGTGTACAGGGATTAATTATGTTAAGACTGTTTGCTGAGCGGTATTTACCTGTGTTGAAACATGAATCAAATAGTACGACAACAGATCGGCTCTCTGAGGTGAAACGTTTGATTTTTAACTGCTAGAGGCATCAAACCAGAGTCTACGAGTGAGCTGAAACAAAATCAACTCGGCATTTTAACCTGAGGCGAAACAATCAAAGGATTACGAAGAGAAAAAAAATCCTCATGTTTCCTGTCTAATAATCTAACATAAAGTTATATTTGATCTGCAAATACACAGAGAATAAAAAGTTCTGCTTTTTTCAGCTTGGAGGCATGTTGTAGTTTTAAATCGGAGTCTGGGAAACCCAAAGTGTCATTAAAAATGGTAAAATACATCCTAAAAATAAAACTGTCATAATCAAATTCAAAATTCTGAGCAAGGTGTTTGACAAAATAATAATCAAAATATATTATAACGTATTCCTGAATGCTGGCATCAATCTGTGAGGGTTTCTTTCCAAAATGTCTAGACAGTGAGTTCAAAAACATTAAAAACTTCAAAATATTTACATTTTTGAGTTCTTTGCCATCATTCATTCATTTAGTAAGATCTATTTATCTTATTTTTGATGGCTAATCTTGCATTTATAAAAACTGTCAACATCATTATGATCATCATCATCATCATGTGACGTATAAGTGGCTTAAAGGCATCCAAAGCGCTGAACACAGCATGTATATAGAAACATGTTACCCACACAGGCTGTCAAACTGATCAATTAAATGCAGCATTTGTGCATATAACAAGATCATGTTGATTTTAGTAAATTTTTTGCATGAAGGCAGAACAAAACAGGACTAAGGACATGTCCCTGTGGAACACCATTCTGATGACCAGGTCATCCCAGGTCAGGCTTGCAACAGTTTCCTCCGAGTGAGTGAATGTGAGACAACTTTGGAAGGCATTAGAGACCAAATTGTGGCCAAAGTTAGACAAAAATGTTTTCTTACTTTTTTAAGACAAGATGCATAACTGTTGCAACTTCTCCCAAATTACATTATTTACTCCCATGACCCGGTCATATGTTTGGGAGGGAGACGACAACGGTACTGTTTTATTTTTCTTATATTGTAAAATTATTGAAACGACAAGAATTTTAACATTTGCATAAATGCAGCATTCAATTCATTATTAACATACACCAAAAATATATATATATTTTAAGTACCAATTCAGTGTAATCCCAACTGAAATTTTGCTTATTTTGTATGCAATGCAGTAAGATACAAGCTTACTGATTCCTCCGGGTTTCAAAAAAACAACAACAGTAATTTCAAATTAAATGGTAATGAATTTCATTGATTTATAATTCAACTTTGCAGAAAAAGAAATCTCACATTATAATGTCAGATCAGTCACACCAATCAATGATTTTTGTAAACTACATGATTTTGTTATCAATAAATAAATTGATTCTACAGAATGAAAATAAAATGATATCAAGTAACTCAAAGATTAAATATTTTGATGGTTTTTGTGTTTGTGAACTCACAGAAGAAGCACCAAAATGAGAAAGGGGACCAAAACCAGGACAGAAACAAGCAAACTCGCCCCAAAAAAACCTTTAATCAGTATTTGAGTCTGGGTGAAATAATGTGTTTTCTGAAATTTTCTTGGTTTTCTGAAAAAACAGGTTTTTAGGGCTTTTCCTCAACATAATGCAAGTTACTCAAGTCAGATTTCTAATTGTATAAAATCAAATAATCCAGACTGCAGGAAGGTCAGCTTTTTCTTTATATGACTAAACAGAACTGTGGAACACCACACTTGTTGCTCTAAAAGACAGAGCCCTTCATGTTTTGTGCCTGAACTAAGAGAGTTAAAAGAAGTCAGGAGGAAATGCCTCGTTCCTTCACTTTGGTTTGCTTCCATTCGGAGCTATTTCCTGTTGGAAAACATCTACAAAGCCCTGCCATCTCAACAAGCATGAATCATCCAAATGTTTTATTCTCCCCATCGCACAGTTTCAGCTGATGCCTTTTTTCACGAAAAAAAAGATCAAATGTGTTCACAGTGGAGGAAGGAAATAAAATCCCACAAAAGTAAAATCTACAAGGAGCCAGCGGTGAGGAGGTCAAAGGTCAGAGTTATAGAGTTCAGATCAAATCCATGTACGGAGAATTCCTGGAGTTTGGCAGGAAAAAGCGGGTGAGGAAACGGGGGTGTGCGAGCACAGGAGGATGGAAAGACCACGGTAGTGATTATGTTTCTGTTCTGATATTAGTTTTGGATAAAGGAAGATGAGCAAAACAAGGAGTGTGGAAAAAAGTTCATTAAAGCGGTGACTTAAGGGGGATAAAGAGGATTTCTCTTTTCACAACATGTTTAACATGTAGAATACTTAAAGGTGGGTGATAATGTTTTTGCCTATGTCTGTGATGATAGGACAATATTTCAAGAACCACTGAATACAATCTAATGAAAATCTCAGACAGCAATGTTTGAATGTAAATGCAAAACTTGGAATTGTTCCAAAAAACTGTTTATTGTAATCATCAAACACCAACATGGCTCCAATTATAATCTTTTTATAGATCCTCAACTAACAGCACAAGGATTTTACTAAAACTTTGACATCAACTGCTGGGATCAACACTGTCTGTTAGCAAAATATCTCAAGAACCGATGGACAAAGTTTCACATGGACATCAACAGATATGTGTTCAAGATTCAAGATGGCCACCACAATTGGTAACCTGGTTTTACAGATGTTGAGATGACATATTGTGCTTGTAGCCATGTCATTTCATCAATATTTAACCAAAACAATATCTCTTTTAATTTTTAACATAAGGGACATTTCTGCTACTAGAACCTCTGGAGCCCTTCATCCCCCCTATGTGTTTCCACAATTAATAAATAAAAAAAAGAAAAATGGAACAAAACTGATTTGCAGAGTAGAACATTACGGCCCTGGTAAGGTTAAACTTCCAGAAACTGCTGGAATATTGGAGGACGGTCAAATTTAGAGACTCTCCTCCCACCATCTTTGAGATGGTTCAGTCCAACCCAATATGGTGTCAGCTGCCGTGAAGCAGCAGTTATTTACAAAGATGAGATTGTAAAGAAGGTAAAAGTAATCTTGAGTGTTGAAACTGAGCCATTTATGAGATAATATGTTATTTAGGAGTGCAGAATAGCCACAAACCCATACAGATTTAAATTTAAGTCTCCTGGAGCGAGTGTGCAAACTCTCCAGTGAGCATTCTCTAGACTGAAATGTATTTTGGCTTAAATTAGACGTGATTTGGCCTAAAAGTAGAGTTTTCTAAAGGTACATGTGTACTTTTAGATATCAAAAATCCTAAATTGAAGTAAGACTAGTAAGAAAGTAATACAAGAAAAGTTTTGAGATAAACTTTACTTTTTGAAATTTTCTTAGAAATATGTTTTCCACACCTACCCTAATCTATTTACAATATGATCAGAAAATTATTTAATCAATTATTTCTGCCTGAGTTTTTTATGCAAGCTGAACATGAAAAGTCTCCTACACCTACACATCTCCTGCACTAGCTTCTGATAGAAGATAGACGGTGAAACTCTAGGATTAGAAAGTACTGACAGTGTGACATCACACTGTCACTCATTCATGGACTCACCCTTCTTGACTCACGATGGGGAAGGCTGTTGTTGGTTTAGCGTCCAGGAAACAGCAGAGAACGTCTCTGCTAGTATAAGCTAACTGTTAGCATTAGCAACTCCACCACACAGCAGAACTCCTCCAGGCTTGTGTTATTAGTGGAGATAAAACATCAACGTTGTAGAGCAAACAGAGTCAGTGGTAGAGTCATGTTGCTGTTAGTCAATCAGAGGAGAGATGTCCAAATATCAGGAAATAAAACTCTAAATCCTGCCGTCTTCAGGTCACCTCTGATGTGGCTCACTTCTAGTTCCTGAAACAGGTGCATCAGAGCTTTTCTTCCCCAGAGAACGACTTACAAGGCATTCATTCCTACTAGAGACCACTGCAAATGTACTGAATAAACAAGTGAAATGCACCTTTGTTATTTAACAATTAGAAATACATTTTTTTTTAAATTAACCTTTTTGTCTTAAAACCTAAATTTTTAATCTCCCGCCTCCCGAGTCAGCTCTGATTGGTTGACATGCATTTGAGATTTGGCAAGACAGGAAATGTAGGATTATGTTGGACGATGGTGTGACTAAGGGAAGAAAAAAGGCTAATTTTGAAGAAAACCTTGCAAACTTTTGGCTTTAAGCTATCAAACTTTTCCATAAAGTTATAAAGCAGTCAGATAAAAAGCATTAGAGTTCTTTATATGTTTGTTTGTTTTAGTAATCCACATTTTTGGTGCAAGCTGTCCCATCGTCTCTCACTCTTCAGCTTAATTCTAGCTGGATTTCTCCTCCAAACTTCTGCTGCTTAGAGGAAAAAAAAACAGTTCTGCTCCAAAACTTCCTCTGAAGTCATTTTAGTTTCTGTTTACAAGAATAACATTAAAAGGATTCCCTGCAACCAACAGTTGTGGACTTCTCTTTTTTTAAATCTTGCTTTTTCTTTTTATAAACATGAATTATCCAAGTGCTGGGAAAACAATGGTGGCTCTCCCATTTTTTGGACGCAAACTCCTCAAATGTTCCTTGGAATGGGACGGGAAGAGGAGATAACGAAACAGACGGGAGGTTTTAGTCGTGACCAGAATTTGCGATGAGGAGCCAAACGAAAACATGGGCCTCTTTTATTAAAAAAGAAATCAAGTAATAATTCTCATGAAAGGATTTCACTTCTTGGTACGGATGAACGCAGCGCGAGGTTATCGAGGACAAATCTGACAAAGAAGAATAAAAAGTGCACCTTCTGAAACATATGGACCATTGGCACGTTTCTTGGCGCCTTCTGAAAGTCAGATTCCGTGGTTTTCGAGTGCCGCCGCTGCATATGGAAGCCCTAAAGTTTTTGTCACCTTTAATTGACATCACATTGTATCGCCTGAACTTGTGGTGAACACTTTCCTCAAACCCGATCGGGTCGGGAGCTGGAACTCCAGCCAGGAAGGTTCTCTTCTTCTTTGTGTCGTTCCTCTGCGAGACGAGCAGCTCGTGATGATGCAGGGATTCCAGGAGGGAAGGGGCGGGTGTGTGTGTGTGTGTGTGTGTGTGTAGAAACAGGAAATTCTAAGTGCAGTGAAACGGCATGAAGAATTAGAACTCTGAGATGGAATAAATGATCAAAACTCTCTCGAACTAGGTAGGTTGGCTGTCCCTTCTGGGCGAGACGCAGATCTTTGTAAAGCAGAAGACGTGGAAGGGAGGAAAATAAAGCAGCCGGCTCTCCCTTGGACATTGGTTTTTAAAAACGGGGGCGCNGTATAAGAGACAGGTGTGTGAGGGCGCCACAGGTTTGAGGCAGATGGGCTCAGTGTCAGCCATGACAGGCGGCCAAGCTGCCTCAGCTTCCTCTGCAAATTTTGGAGCCCAACACACACACACACACACACACACACACACACACACACACACACACACACACACACACACACACACACACACTCCTCGACATCTCTCTGATCAGGTAAATCTGGGCACCCTGTGGAAAGTTCTGGTGGGTTGAATTTTGCCGGAGGCTGTGAGTTTTGTGACTCGGCCCCATCTGTCACAGATCTTCACCGGCTTCAGCTGCCAGGAGGGACCACACCTCCTCCTCCTCCTCTTCCTCTCCCAGAAAGAGTTAGGAACTGGATGCACAAAGGGACGTGCTTTGTGTGTGCAGGGATTAATTATGTTAAGACTGTTTGCTGAGCGGTATTTACCTGTGTTGAAACATGAATCAAATAGTACGACAACAGATCGGCTCTCTGAGGTGAAACGTTTGATTTTTAACTGCTAGAGGCATCAAACCAGAGTCTACGAGTGAGCTGAAACAAAATCAACTCGGCATTTTAACCTGAGGCGAAACAATCAAAGGATTACGAAGAGAAAAAAAATCCTCATGTTTCCTGTCTAATAATCTAACATAAAGTTATATTTGATCTGCAAATACATAGAGAATTAAAAGTTCTGCTTTTTTCAGCTTGGAGGCATGTTGTAGTTTTAAATCGGAGTCTGGGAAACCCAAAGTGTCATTAAAAAAGGTAAAATACATCCTAAAAACAAAACTGTCATAATCAAATTCAAAATTCTGAGCAAGGTGTTTGACGAAATAATAATCAAAATATATTATAACGTATTCCTGAATGCTGGCATCAATCTGTGAGGGTTTCTTTCCAAAATGTCTAGACAGTGAATTCAAAACCATTAAAAACATCAAAATATTTACATTTTTGAGTTCTTTGCCATCATTCATTCATTTAGTAAGATCTATTTATCTTATTTTTGATGGCTAATCTTGCATTTATAAAAACTGTCAACATCATTATGATCATCATCATCATCATGTGACGTATAAGTGGCTTAAAGGCATCCAAATGTGTTTTCTGAAATTGTCTTGGTTTTCTGAAAAAACAGGTTTTTAGGGCTTTTCCTCAACATAATGCAAGTTACTCAAGTCAGATTTCTAATTGTATAAAATCAAATAATCCAGACTGCAGGAAGGTCAGCTTTTTCTTTATATGACTAAACAGAACTGTGGAACACCACACTTGTTGCTCTAAAAGACAGAGCCCTTCATGTTTTGTGCCTGAACTAAGAGAGTTAAAAGAAGTCAGGAGGAAATGCCTCGTTCCTTCACTTTGGTTTGCTTCCATTCGGAGCTATTTCCTGTTGGAAAACATCTACAAAGCCCTGCCATCTCAACAAGCATGAATCATCCAAATGTTTTATTCTCCCCATCGCAGTTTCAGCTGATGCCTTTTTTCACGAAAAAAAAAGATCAAATGTGTTCACAGTGGAGGAAGGAAATAAAATCCCACAAAAGTAAAATCTACAAGGAGCCAGCGGTGAGGAGGTCAAAGGTCAGAGTTATAGAGTTCAGATCAAATCCATGTACGGAGAATTCCTGGAGTTTGGCAGGAAAAAGAGGGTGAGGAAACGGGGGGGTGAGCACAGGAGGATGGAAAGACCACGGTAGTGATTATGTTTCTGTTCTGATATTAGTATTGGATAAAGGAAGATGAGCAAAACAAGGAGCGTGGAAAAAAAGTTCACTAAAGCGGTGACTTAAGGGGGATAAAGAGGATTTCTCTTTTCACAACATGTTTAACATGTAGAATACTTAAAGGTGGGTGATAATGTTTTTGCCTATGTCTGTGATGATAGGACAATATTTCAAGAACCACTGAATACAATCTAATGAAAATCTCAGACAGCAATGTTTGAATGTAAATGCAAGACTTGGAATTGTTCCAAAAAACTGTTTATTACAATCATCAAACACCAACATGGCTCCAATTATAATCTTTTTATAGATCCTCAACTAACAGCACAAGGATTTTACTAAAACTTTGACATCAACTGCTGGGATCAACACTGTCTGTTAGCAAAATATCTCAAGAACCGATGGACAAAGTTTCACATGGACATAAACAGCTATGTGTTCAAGATTCAAGATGGCCACCACAATTGGTAACCTGGTTTTACAGATGTTGAGATGACATATTGTGTTTGTAGCCATGTCATTTCATCAATATTTAACCAAAACATTTTTAACATAAGGGACATTTCTGCTACTAGAACCTCTGGAGCCCTTCATCCCCCCTATGTGTTTCCACAATTAATAAATAAAAAAAAGAAAAACGGAACAAAACTGATTTGCAGAGTAGAACATTACGGCCCTGGTAAGGTTACACTTCCAGAAACTGCTGGAATATTGGAGGACGGTCAAATTTAGAGACTCTCCTCCCACCATCTTTGAGATAGTTCAGTCCAACCCAATATGGTGTCAGCTGCCAGTGAAGCAGCAGTTATTTACAAAGATGAGATTGTAAAGAAGGTAAAAGTAATCTTGAGTGTTGAAACTGAGCCATTTATGAGATAATATGTTATTTAGGAGTGCAGGATAGCCACAAACCCATACAAATTTAAATTGAAGTCTCCTGGAGCGAGTGTGCAAACTCCCAGTGAGCATTCTCTAGACTGAAATGTATTTTGGCTTAAATTAGACATGATTTGTCCTAAAAGTAGAGTTTTCTAAAGGTACATGTGTACTTTTAGATATCAAAAATCCTAAATTGAAGTAAGACTAGTAAGAAAGTAATACAAGAAAAGTTTTGAGATAAACTTTACTTTTTGAAATTTTCTTAGAAATATGTTTTCCACACCTACCCTAATCTATTTACAATATGATCAGAAAATTATTTAATCAATTATTTCTGCCTGAGTTTTTCATGCAGGCTGAACATGAAAAGTCTCCTACACCTATCTCCTGCACTAGCTTCTGATAGAAGATAGACGGTGAAACTCTAGGATTAGAAAGTACTGACAGTGTGACATCACACTGTCACTTAACATTCATGGACTCACCCATCTTGACTCACGTCGGGGAAGGCTGTTGTTGGTTTAGCGTCCAGGAAACAGCAGAGAACGTCTCAACTAGTAGAAGCTAACTGTTAGCATTAGCAACTCCACCACACAGCAGAACTCCTCCAGGCTTGTGTTATTAGTGGAGATAAAACATCAACGTTGTAGAGCAAACAGAGTCAGTGGTAGAGTCATGTTGCTGTTAGTCAATCAGAGGAGAGATGTCCAAATATCAGGAAATAAAACTCTAAATCCTGCCGTCTTCAGGTCACCTCTGATGTGGCTCACTTCTAGTTCCTGAAACAGGTGCATCAGAGCTTTTCTTCCCCAGAGAACAACTTACAAGGCATTCATTCCTACTAGAGACCACTGCAAATGTACTGAATAAACAAGTGAAATGCACCTTTGTTATTTAACAATTAGAAATACATTTTTTTTTAAATTAACCTTTTTGTCTTAAAACCTAAATTTTTAATCTCCCGCCTCCCGAGTCAGCTCTGATTGGTTGACATGCATTTGAGATTTGGCAAGACGGGAAATGTAGGATTATGTTAGACGATGGTGTGACTAAGGGAAGAAAAAAGGCTAATTTTGAAGAAAACCTTGCAAACTTTTGGCTTTAAGCTATCAAACTTTTCCATAAAGTTATAAAGCAGTCAGATAAAAAGCATTAGAGTTCTTTATATGTTTGTTTGTTTTAGTAATCCACATTTTTGGTGCAAGCTGTCCCATCGTCTCTCACTCTTCAGCTTAATTCTAGCTGGATTTCTCCTCCAAACTTCTGCTGCTTAGAGGAAAAAAAAAAACAGTTCTGCTCCAAAACTTCCTCTGAAGTCATTTTAGTTTCTGTTTACAAGAATAACATTAAAAGGATTCCCTGCAACCAACAGTTGTGGACTTCTCTTTTTTTAAATCTTGCTATTTCTTTTTATAAACATGAATTATCCAAGTGCTGGGAAAACAATGGTGGCTCTCCCATTTTTTGGACGCAAACTCCTCAAATGTTCCTTGGAATGGGACGGGAAGAGGAGATAACGAAACAGACGGGAGGTTTTAGTCGTGACCAGAATTTGCGATGAGGAGCCAAACGAAAACATGGGCCTCTTTTATTAAAAAAGAAATCAAGTAATAATTCTCATGAAAGGATTTCACTTCTTGGTACGGATGAACGCAGCGCGAGGTTATCGAGGACAAATCTGACAAAGAAGAATAAAAAGTGCACCTTCTGAAACATATGGACCATTGGCACGTTTCTTGGCGCCTTCTGAAAGTCAGATTCCGTGGTTTTCGAGTGCCGCCGCTGCATATGGAAGCCCTAAAGTTTTTGTCACCTTTAATTGACATCACATTGTATCGCCTGAACTTGTGGTGAACACTTTCCTCAAACCCGATCGGGTCGGGAGCTGGAACTCCAGCCAGGAAGGTTCTCTTCTTCTTTGTGTCGTTCCTCTGCGAGACGAGCAGCTCGTGGTGATGCAGGGATTCCAGGAGGGAAGGGGCGGGTGTGTGTGTGTGTGTGTAGAAACAGGAAATTCTAAGTGCAGTGAAACGGCATGAAGAATTAGAACTCTGAGATGGAATAAATGATCAAAACTCTCTCGAACTAGGTAGGTTGGCTGTCCCTTCTGGGCGAGACGCAGATCTTTGTAAAGCAGAAGACGTGGAAGGGAGGAAAATAAAGCAGCCGGCTCTCCCTTGGACATTGGTTTTTAAAAACGGGGGCGCGGGCGGAGACGCATGATTGATTAATGACTCTCCACTTTAAGGCCACAGCTACTTTTTTGTTCATTTAACTTTAATTTATAAGGGAAGGTAAAGCTGGATCGACGCTCGTCAGAAAACTCAGGAGAGAAGGTTGGTGTCAGGAGAGCGTCGGTTGTCTTGGTAGAGGAAATACGACTGTGTGTGTGTGTGTGTGTGTGTGTGCAGTCAGACTGAGCGTTTGAGGCTGCGTCATAAATAATGCACTCCATCTAAAAAGAAAAGGCTCGCCAATTAATGCGCAGACAAATGGAAAAGTGTGAAAAAGACAACTTTGCACACACTAAACTCTCGATTTTGTCCCGTTTCAGCCCCCCCGTTGCTGCTCAAACTTCTTCAGCCTTTTAAGAGCTCCGATTTTAAATCTGGTTGCTCTCCTTTTGTTTCCTGCAAAGTTTAGAATTCGTTTAGCCTTTTTCTCCTAACATCAGAGGTGTTATCGGGAAATTAAAGGTTAAAAACGAAGAAAGGAAGCAGCTTCTTCATATAGTCTGCAGAGGAAATACCGCCATGTGCTCCTCATGTGGAAGGCAATTCTGGTCATTAAAAAAAAGACATTTTCTTCTTCCAGATGTCAGATTTGATCTGATCAAACTCAGTGAGAAACGTGGTGTTATCCGGGCCTGTGACAGGTATTAAAGTATGCATGCTTTCCTTTTCCTCCTCATAAAATTCACATTCACCTATTTGCATGTGGTACCTGAACACGGCGTGTTCTGCTCGGCGCTAAAAGCTCTAACCTCAGGTGTGTGTATCCAGCTTGGCTGCAGGGAACTAAACACAGATGCATATTTTATGGGACAAAAACCTCAAAGCCGAACCTAGATATTAGTCACTTTAGTAATTAAAAATGTATATTGCTCTGTGCCGTCTCACATTGTGCATTATTAAACACAGATTTTTTATTTTTTCTACATTTTCTCCTCCTCTCGCTGCTCTTCTCAAACTTACATGGGCTCAAAAGGATTTTTAATGCCGAACACTCCCTGGGATGGCTGTGAGCGCTTCGCTCCACTCCTCCGGGTGAATTAGCAGACGTGTAGCAGATGAGAAAAACACGGTGAATTTGTATTGGCAGGCGTTCCTGCGCAGGTGCTTCAGATGGGGCGCTTCGTGATTATAGCAAATCACATTTGTTGGAGGGAGAAACTCACAGACAGCGGAGAGGACGCGATGCTGGAGCTTTACTATGAGATTCAGCTGTCTAGTGATCTCAGCACAAAGGTTTGTTGGGAAAAAATGTCAAAACAATGACAGAAAAGTAGGATTTTATAAGCCTCTGAATTTTTAACCACTTGTGTTTGAACATAATTAAAACCCTCCCTCATTGGTGATAACGATGAGCAACATTAGCATCCACTTAAGGGCTTTATCCTCTGTCCTTTATTATTTAGTAAAAATCAGAGTTCTGTTTGTGGCCACCCTCTCTTCTATAGTACAAAGATGATTTGACTGATGATAAACCTCCACTTTAAGCCATTAACAATAGCAGTGATGTTTTTCTTAACCTAAAAAACTCAGTATCTAACTGGACTGAGATGAGTTCGACACAAAACTAGAAGAAAATTAATTGGTAAATGGTCCTAGGACCCCCCAAGGTTCTTTACAATTCAACAGCTGCCCTGGGGCATACTGACAGAGGCGAGGCTGCCACTCAATCAGCACCACCAGTCCTTCTGAAAACCACCAACAGGCAAGGAGGGCGAATTGTCTTGCCCAAGGACACAACGACAGCAACAGACTGAGTGGGGCTTGAACCTGCAACCCCCCACTTACAAGCCTCTAGTGCAGGGGTAGGCAATCCTGGTCCTCGAATGCCACTATCCTGCGTGTTTTAGCTGTTTCCCAGTTCCAACCCACCTGATTTTAATCAGTAGGTGATTAACAGGCTTCCACTGAGCTTCATGACCTGCTGAACAGGTGATTCAACCACTGAATCTGGAGAGTTGCAATGAAAACATGCTGGATGGCCGCACTCGAGGACCAGGATTGCCTACCCCTGCTCTAGTGTATATTTAAACTGTGAGCAGAGTGCAACATTTGCATTTGACTCACAGAAACCCAACAGAGTCGTGGGCCAGGTCTTGTATGGATCTGGAGAAGGTCTATGACTCCAGGGGAACTCTATGGAGGGGAGCTGGGTCCTAGACAGAGGTGGACTAGCAATCTGTGAGTTCTGGAGAATCCCAGAACAGCCGGTGTGCTCTTGGGCTAGTGGATGTGCTCCAGGTCATTGTCGCCCCCCCTCTCAGAGTTCCCCATCAGAGAATCGAGTAGACTGCAGCAACGGTCAGCCTCCTCCTATCCGCTCGGAGAAGTTAACACAGGCTCTACCGACAGCCGACTAATGACCACAGCTGGATAGATGGAGATATTCCAGGGCTGAATTATCATATCCGCCTCTGGTCCTAGACAACCATAGAAAGACCTGAAGCAAAGTCCAGCTCATTTGTGGAGCAGGTTGGTCTCCATGGAGCTAATCCCATTCATGGTCTTCATAGACAAGATCTCAAATCAGCTCCTGGTAGAATGATCTGATCTCTTTTTCTCCATCCACCTCCTATGGTTGTGAGCATGACCAAAAGAACATTACTGTAGATCCGCTCAGCTGAAGCCAGCTTCATCTGTTTGATGGCCGGCCTTGGCCGTAGAGATAGGAGAGCAGCTCCAAAGGTAGAGCTGCTGCTCCTCACTGAAAACAGTCAGCTGAGGTGGTTGAGATCCAACTGGAAGCTGCCCACTTGTGAAAAAGTTCTAACAAATGAAAAGCTTTTGTGTGGAATAATCTGAACGGGCTAAGGCTTGTAGTGTTTGAACCAGAGCTGATCAGATGTGGTCCAGATGGTAAACATCCTTCTTTAGGACTCAGAAGCTATTTTCAGTGTTTTCCTGTTACTTTGTGCTTTTTCATCCAAGGTCTGACATCTAAAGATGTCTTCAAGAGACCTAAGGATGTCCTCAAACAAACGTGTCATCAAGCTCACAAGATTATTTACTTCCTATTGAATAAATATCATTAAGGTAAGTTTGTAAAACTAGCTTCACTTAGGGTTGGTCGTGTTTTTACAGGTCAGAAAGAGATAGAAAATCTACTTTTAAGTCTCCAAACTTAGAAAACAAACAGCGTTTGGTGTGGTTAAAGAGTGTTTGGCTCTTCCAAATCAAATTATTCCCCAACATCAAACAGCTGACGCCTCACATACTTTAAAAGAAAGGTTTCTGGATTAAAGTTTAAAAATGAGAAGCAGCTGATGCCTTTAAAAGACGACTGATCACAAATGAAATGAAAGCGCACGGCGGCTCTTCAGTCACGTACGAGTCACAAGGCATCTTCCACATAAAGTTTACACGGTTTCATCTATTACCCTCCAAATGGGATTTTAATTGAATTGGCGTCAAAACGACAAACAATGACGCCTCTGTTGTAATTAATAAAATCACAGTGCAGAATCTATGAGGCTTGATATGAACCTCCATTCAAATCGGGTTCATTAGTGTAAATGCAAGGCCATTCTCAGAGGCGCGCAATTTTTCAGCCTCCCCGCCCCCCCACCTCCCTTTAGGCTCCACGTGATGCTTAGATCTCTGAAAGGAAGATCATGGGTTTGTTCTGCTAATAATCAGAAGTGAAAAACTGCTACATTTCTAATAGAATTACACAAAAAAAGTCGCAAATCGCTCTCAAACCTCCATTTCTTTTAGTTTTTTACTAAACCTCCTGCGACTGCTGGCTGAGGTGATTAAAACAAGGGAATGCTTTAAGCGCGGCGCTAATTAAATGGGAATGCTAATGCTGTCGTACTTAGCAGATGGAAGAAGAATCACTTAAGTGTAATGCACATGTTATGGTATTTTCAACATGACATGACGGCTCTCGTGGGATCGCACACACACACACACACACACACACACACACACGCACACACACACGCTGAAACGTTTTAAATCAAACGTGTCGTTTGGAGATGCTGTCAGTGTTTGGGTGAGAGGAAGTCGCAGTGCGTTGTGTTTTCTTGGATGGAAAAAGAGTAAAGGGTCTTTGTGTGAGAGGAGGAACCTCCCACGTTGCTTCCTGACATATTTCATCACAGATTGGAGTTTTAGTTGAACAAACATTTCGGTAAAGCGGAACAGAAGGAAAAGTGCCACTCCAAAACTCCAAAAGAGTTTAAAACATCACTTGCTCTTTTCTGTTCCAGGAATATTTATTCAAAGTTTAAAAATGTAATAAAATCCTACAGAAAAAGTTATGTATTCTGTAAAGTATGGGTGTGTGCTGAGAAGAATCTGGCGATATAATACATATCTTACAGGGAAGATGATACGATATGTTGTGGTACTAAAAGCCAGATGATATTTGCAATTTTTAAAACTGAAGTGGAAAACTGAGACCAGACGCTTCTAAGACACATCCAGCGTTATCTCTGTTGTTTCATCAGAATAAAGGCAGTGAAAACTGCTGCCTAGCAGTTGAAGTTTGATTTGCACCAAACGACAGAAACACAATAAATGTTTGGATGTAAAGTCAATAAGAGATCAATACACTGCTTTCAAATATCGATTCAAAAACACAAAAATATGACGATATTTCAGTGTATTTAGATTTTCTTACATCCTAACTATGCTGTTTTGAATCAATGTGTGTTGAATGAAAAGCATCTACTTAACAAAAGTCTTAATTTACAGCTTTGAATCAATGTTTGTATCAGTGTGTAAAATTCACCCAAAACAGCAAATTTACCATTAAAGCTTATTTTGATGTTTTTTTAAAAAAGGAGAAGAGAGTAACACAAAATTTACCTAAAACATAAAGATCATGCTTAATCATAACCTGCCCTGCTTATTTATGTATTTAATTTGGTCTAAATTTATCTGTGTATTTTAATTGTGCTGTCACGTTAATGTTCATATTCGTGCTACCAGGTTTTAACATCAGCCAGATAAAAAAACTTTGATGTTATTTCAAAAAAATGTACTTGCTTAAAACATTTCAGCATCCTATCATGATCTCTTTTTGTGTTGCATCTAAATTTGAAATGTGTCTAAAAAGATGTGATTCTGGATTTTGTTCAACCTTGTTTATCCTGAATTAGTGGCGGACTGAGCCACATTTTCCCTGAATATGCCTCTCAGACTCTCAGTTTCTCCTCAGTCAAAGTCAGAAGTCCCTCTAGCTTTGTTGTCCGCATTTGACCCATCCCCTGGGAGCGGTGAGCTGCAGCTGTGGCCGCACTCAGGAACCATTTGGTGGTTTAACCCACCAATCCAACCCCTTATTGCTGAGTGTCAAGCGAGGAGGCATTGGGTCCCATTTTTTCAAAGTCTTTGGTATGACCCGACCGGGATTTGAACCCCGATCTCCCAGTCCCAGGGTGGACACTGAGCTGGTCAAGTTCTACCTAGGGGACTCCCACACACTGTAGTCCATTGGATCGCAGTCTGGACATTGTGGTGTCACTCATAAACCAGTGAAATTCTGCTTCATCACACTGAAGGAAGTCCATGAAAACATGATCGAATCAACCACTTATCCACTCTGAGAGTTCACCATTAATTTGATTTCATATAAATATGGGTGAAGATAATATTAAGCTGAAAGGAAATGTTTAAAACATCAGTTTTAAACCTCTGATTTTAGGAATAAACATCAAAGGTTTTGTGTAGACATTTAATCCTACTGACACAGCTGAGAAAAGACAGATTCTAACTGTGACACAAAGTAGTTACTAAGAAATGAACTTTCCATCTTCAAATGGGGAACAACCCAGGGGTGGACTGGCCATCTGGCATACCGGCCATCGTCCCGGTGGGCCGTTTACCCAATGTGGGCATGGAGAAATTTCCACGAGCACCCCCGTTCTAACGCTCTGACGGTCGGCGGGATGGAGAAATGCCAGGACTGAATTTTCGTCCCAGTCCACCCATATATAGGTTCATCTAGATGAAGAGAAAAAAACTCTTCAAATTAATCTAAATTTTTCCGTTTCTAAACTGAAAATCTTTAAAGACGTTAAAAGTCATGAATGATATAAAAAAGTACAGTAATTACCTTTGTGTTTTTATGCTGTCAATATTTGGCTTTATTTTATGTTTTAAGCAAAAAACCCTCAAACTACTTGCTCTATATTTCAGGTGTGCCAAAGTATAACGCCTTTTCAAAAAATTATACAAAAGGGTTTAATAGACATATGGAGATGAAACAGAAAAATAAAGACTTCAAACAGTTCTGGTTTACTTTCACAGTTATGAAGCAGTACATGAGAGTTAGAACTATCAACAACAGTCTGGACTCTAATATCAGAATAGTGGTGAAAACGAAGTTTGATCAACACAAAGTTAAACACAAAGCTGGCTGGTGAAAGTAAAGTTTGTTAGAACTTTTAGCCAAAATGTACAAAAATCCCCATTCTTCACCCAAGTCTGGTTCTGTCTGCCAGCCTCCATTACTGCTCATTTCTCTAATTATGGTCCATCTTTGTTCCCCCGGAAGACCAATGTCCAACAGGGCTCCCAACATTCTCAGTTGCTTGGAATATTTTGGAACGCCATTAGCACCAAAGACTTGTGACACGTTTGTTTAATCCTGGACCTTCAAAGAGCTTTGTTACTGCCAAACTGAAACCACAGAGGTACGATGCTTTTAAGGATTTAAATCACTTCCTAGTTTATCTGGATCTGTTTAAAAAGCAACCACCCCATTAGCCTCAGCGTCCAGTCAGAATATTTAAGAAAAAGAAATGATGGAAAAACATCAGCAGGAAATTTGGTCAGTTTTATTATTTTCTGTTAAACAACTAAAAAAAATAGTTATTTATTTAAAATATGGATTTTTGAAAGGAAATGTATTTATTGTAGAAATAAAAGTTTCAGAAGTGGGAGCTATTTTATTTTAAAAACTTTGAAATCTAAAAAATAAAAAAATATAAAAAATAAAGTACATTAACACTTCTCTGTACTAAATGTTTTTTAAAAATTATAAAAAATTTCATTGTATGTATTTTCATTATGAGTACTTATAATGGAAGCAAGTCACTGGTTCAAAATTGCTTAAAATACAATATTTAAAGTATATTTTAGAGATAAAACATCAATACAGTCATCACAATAACAAAAATATGGTAAAGAATGTGCAAAATATTCTATTACAAACCGAAGGTTTTACACAGTAAAGGAAAATCAGTGGTAATTACTGTAATATAGTAATTTTCATCATTTTATTAATTTTTACAAGTTCACCCGCTGCTACATAACAACTAAACAAATATGTACGGGACTGATTATAGTTTACAGGATAGAAACACAATGCTCTCAGCTTCATACGGGTTAGGTTTTTATGAGTGGAGAGGAGACAGGTACTTCAATTACTGTCCAATGATATAGGACTTTTGTTTGCTTTTTAAATTAAGAGCTCTTATTGTGAAAGGCTTTTAAAGGAAGTTTCATCTCAGAAGTCATCAGGGTAAAAAAAGATGGCAGCTACCAAATAGCCTCAAAATAATGTTCTTCAAGCATTTAAGTACTCGTGATGACCAACAGGTTTAAAAACTAAAGAAAGTAGGCCTCAATTCAAACTAATAGAAAAGAGCCTAAATAATTAAATAACTGAAAGGCTAAAACCTCATATTGTGCGTAAGGAGAGAGGATCTTCCCTCAACCATTTCTAATCAATAAATCTAGTCACACTGCAGATCTGGTCTGTCTGGAACAATCCAGATACCCTGGGATGCTCTGTCTGATGGTATAACCAAAAACTTAATGTTAGTTTTAAGTAACAGTCACCACATATGCTTCTTAAATTAATTAAAAAAGAGACACATACCTGAGAAACTGCGATGAAATGTAAAAATCTCAGCCTCTCTGGAAAACAGACCCAACCCTGATGAGTTAATTAGACCCAGAGTTCCGATTCTTCACTGGCCTGATTAAACTTTCATCACAACTGTTATTTTATAAAACTTTACAGAAAAACTTGTGCAAAAAGTACAGAAGAACCACCTAAACACACAGCACTTCTGGTCCTTCCTCTTCCCACATGACTGGTTAAATATAGACAATACCTCCAACAATCACTGCCGGGGAAAGAAAAAAAATCTGTTCAACCACAAGACTTTGCCATCAAACTGAACATCTCTGACGGATGAGATCAAACGATGGCTGACAATCTGAGGGTGGATCTTTTCTTTGAAACTGTCAAACTCTGGGTGTGCACTTTGTCACGGCGTTCTCTCCCACACAAAGAAGAAGAACAAGACGACAATCAGCAACGGGAGCCTCTAGCGCTGTCTTTTTGTTATTACCCTCACATTGCAAGTACAACCTGGAACAGAGGTTTAACACGGTGGGAATCAGCCGGCTGCCGCTGATTCAGTGATCAAACAAACGCACAAGGTGAGGAGACATCCCCTGAAGAAGAATAGCCCCGGGCAAATGGGAGGAGAGGGGGAATTAAAGCTCACAAATGGAGGGGGCGATATGTGAGGCACATTAAAAGAATGTCACGTTTTTCCACCATTTGGAAGGGAGAGTTAAGCAAATATGAGAGCGGCGTAATGTTCCTTTAAGCTGTCATTTAAACTTATACCTATCATCAGTCGTAGCCTTAGCGCGCGCGCGGGTACTGATGATCCAACGACGGGCGCACAGCTGATTAACTGCGCCTCATCCAAGCGTTGCTTTCTCTATTTCTGTCAGGCCTAATGGCATTAGATCAGTAATTATAAGATTATTCACAGTTCACACGGGCCTCACTGTTAACTTTTGAGATATGAGACTATTATCTTCTTCTAATCTCTTTTTCTCTGAATTACAGCGCAGATTCATATCACCGTCCTGACGGCTCGTACGTCGTGCCTGTCCTCTAACTGGCACACAGTGTGTCTGTTCAGGTTCGCAGATTTTGATCACTTCCTCTATCGAGAGCAGCTTTGAAGGAACTTCTAAAGGGAGTTTCTACCTTCAGAAACCCCCGTTTGATCAGACGTTCAGCTTCCTGCTGCACATTTACACCGACAGAGAGCTAACTAGTGCATGTCTGTGTGAAGTGATGGAGACAGTAACTTCACAGGTATTTTAAAGGCTGCAGCAGCTCTGATTTTCTCACATTTCAGCACCAGGAAACAGGGAAGCCAATCGGCTCAGTTGCTTTAAGAAGATGACAGAAAATCTGAACAAATTGTTCTTTTTTTTGTTGAACAGCCCATAGAAGAGCATGCATTTATCTACATATATATATGCAATAGCATATTTATGCAACCGTTACTTCTTCTAAGCAACATTTTTAAGTCAAAAATTCCTTTTGATATATCTGAAAAAGTAAACGGATCAGTAGTTTGATGTACTTTTAAAAATAAACAAAAAACCTATAAAATGTAACTTTTTTATTCCATTGCTGCATCCTGATTTCTGAGCTCTGGAGTCAAAACACCCACTAGAGCTGACCATCAACATCAATTGTGGTCAGTTTATTTCTACACAATGTCCATAACCCATTTATCTCTCTCTAAGGTCGGTCACCAGTAAAGCCAGTGTTAATATTTGACTGTTCTACATCCTCATGTAAAAGTAATCAGATACATAGTTAACTGTGTTTTCATTATAGGAGAAATTTCTGGAAGGGGAAAAGGTGACAGGGAAAATACGATGGCTCGGTCCTCTCAGCTGTTGCGCCTCCATCCAAAATCGATCCTTTCAGGTCTTTGATTGGACGTCAGAATATCACAAAAGGCATCCACACAGACATTATTATCATTAAAAGTTTTATTTTGTCAAATTGCACCACAATTTACTTCATTCAGGGGATGGGGAGAGCGGCTGTGTGACATAAAAAGTGGTGTTCAATAACCAGAAGTGCAATTTTTACTGCCCTTAAACTACAAAGTGACTAAACTTACCATGTCGAGGGGGGATGTCTGCCCCGTTTTTCACTATTGAGAGTTTACAAAAGTAGCAACTCTAATTTTACAAATACTATTTGTTTAGCTACATCTGTCCATATAATTTCCCACTGAGTTACAACCAATCAGCATGAGTTGACCACAAGTCCTGCCCAGCGACTTTACCAGGTATTTTCCGAGTACATGCCCCAGTTCAGTTACTCTGAACTGTCCCTGAAATGGCCCGGAAAATGCTCCTTTCAGGCCGGCTCGGTGGAATGGAGACACGTGCATATTGTGAAGGTCCGGTAAAATTCCCAGGAAGTTCAGATGGTGAAAATGGGCCTGTTGTTCTGAATAAACAGACAAATTGGAGGAGGTCCGAGGAATCATCTCTGTGGTATGCCACAAATCAGCAGAGTCAAATGTTTGCACCTCAATGTAAGTTGGAAACACAAAATTGTGTGAAATTACACTGATTGGTACATACCTATGTAAGGCCTTTAAGGTTGTGTCACATAGGGCAGGGGTTCCCAAAAATATTTCTTTGAGGACCCCTTGCCCGTGTCCAAGACAAACAGGACCCCCAACCCCAAGTCCTACACACAGTAAATGTGATCAATTACAAACTTTATACAGACATACAGAGTTATAACTTTTATATGGAGTTCTGATTATACTGTAGGGTGTGTTATTGGGATTTTATAAATGTAATTTTTACAAACAAAATATTGCTAACCTTACAACCTCAGCAAAAACAATCTTGTGGGGACCCCCTTGGGGGTACTGACCCCCAAATTGGGAACCCCTGACATAGGGCATCTGAGGTCATTGCAATGAAACTAACAATCATGGAGATTTTCTTGTTGCAATTTTCCAACTCATCGAAATATTGTCTCAGACTTGTCACACTTTCAGAGTTCCAGATGCCTCATAAGACTTTGGTTGGTTTAAAAAGTAGATCGAAATTTGAGCTGTTTGAAATCAGTCAACAGACAACAAACTGGGCCTCTGATGAAGACCTGATCTCGCTCCCTAATGTAGAAATGATCAGGGACATTATAGGTACATTATGGCTTTCAATAAGCTGGCCTTAAGTTGAGAATAAAATAGGACCAAGTACTCCTCCCTGTTGTACATCACTTGTCAGTGGATCTCTTAGACGTTATTGAAATTAGTAGAAATATGCTCATTTTAACTTGGAAAAACATTGAATGTTAATTTTGTTTCAATTTGCACCAAATTTTATTCATGATTTATTCTCCAACAACCAAAATGTTCTCTCACATGTCACTTTTTGAAATTTGTCATTATGTTTTTTTTGAAAACTTTAAAATTCCAGCTGTGAAAGCTACAATGGCAAATCTGCAAAACAAGCTAGCTTAAAGCATTTTTTTCATGCATCTTAACAACATTCTAACATGGTGGAACTATAAATACTTTATGGAGATAAAAATAATAATGAATTGGTTCTCGTGCATTTGTCTTAAAATCTCAGCCAATAACACGGCTCGGTCAGAAACCAACAATTGGACAATACGGTTGTCTGTCTCACCAGACCTCTGCACTTTTGCACTTCCCTTGGTCCTCCACTCATTACACACTCATGTACTTAGCAACATAACACCACTGGTGTGAGAGGTTCTCCGCTCAATAATATCAGAGGAGAAACAGCCGGCTGCTACCACTTCAACTTTAGGACAAACTACCAGAGTCCCAAAAAGAAAAACACCATTTGAAGTCACAGACAACAAAAGACATTTGGACCTAGAAAACAGTGACTGGTGTTTAGCGTTATCTCGTTACTGTGGGCTTGACTCATGCTAAAAAAAAAAATCAGAACTCTTTTGGAAATTTCAAGAAATTTAGAAAACCTCTTTGAAATGTTATTTCAAATTTGCCATCAGCAGATGCAGCCCAGTGAGATACTGGCTTATGTTACTACTCTTAACTAGATTAACAAAATCTGCATTATATAGTATCCTTTATCACCCTTAGATTAATGATTAGGTTTTTTTTAACATAGATCAACTCAGGTTCAACACAGCTTAAGTGTCAGTGAACTTTAGAGTTGGCGAGTTGAGAAACTATCTTTTTTTTACCCAAACACAAAACTGAAATAGAGTTAATCTCCGGAGCAACACGTACCAAGATATCAACACATGCTGTCTGCTATGAGTAGAAGCTACGTTACAGAGGTTAAGGTCACCTCTTCCCTGCATCTCATCCTAAGACTCAGAGGAGAGAGAATACACAGCCTCCCCTGTAATTAAAAACACTGAAGAGGAGCTGTCGCAGCGGGAAACGGTGGCTTGTTGCTCCCCAGGGTGGAGCATAGCCTCCACCAGAGATGAGGAGGAGGAGGAAGCTGCAGCTGAGGGAAGCCTGAAGGTTATGAGAAAGAAAAAGCCTGAGGTCTCATGTACATCAAAACTCTTGATAGGAGCTGCTTTTTGGAAAGGTTAAGCGCTCCACCGTGGTACCTTTACAAACAGTAAACCAAAGTTCAAGTGCATTCAAACTTCTTTATTCATTGCTTTGCATTTTTAAAACTATCATCTATCTCCACAAAACAACAAAAGGGACGGACAACTATGGGAGAAGACAATTATTAAAATAAATACGTCCAGAATGCTCTTTACAGACAAGCTAACGCGTCTCAGCTGTATACTGATAGCGAGCAATTAAGCAAATTGCATTAACAAAAGGGTTGGAGGGCCATTTTGCTAATGGTGCAGCTCACAACCTCTGGGCAGACGCGAGACTGATTCACATGTAATTTATGGCGCCACGTCACAGCCTGTAGTGTAACAGGATCATTGTGTTGTTTAACAGATCTGTGCTGCACACACAAGCAGCATCCTTGTCGAATTCCTGCGACGGCAGCGTCACACGGAAAAACACAAGAAGTGAAAGCAGGAAGTGGATTTATCCTTGTAAACAGTCCAAATGGCAGCAGTCGATGTGCTGTGAGGTTAAGACAAATCATGGAGAGCCTTTGTGCGGAAAAGACGGGACTAAGAGACAAGGAAGGTAAATCTTTAACAGCTCAATCGGCTTCGAACACATGCAGGATGACAGCTCTGGTTTGTCTAAGGGACTCGGCTTAATTAGCCTGTGCTTTATTGTTAATGAACTTCATGCAGTTGTTTGCTTGTATAATCAAGGCGAAGAAGCAGAACTGCTTGCTAAGGTGCCAAAAATAAGCTGACAAAGGCACCGGGGCCCTCCTCGATTACACCCCCCCACACCTCCCCTTCTCACCCACTCTCAAATGGAAAAGCCAACTGCCTGCTTCATAAAACTCGCTTAGCAAGACACTGAGACAAAATGGACTGTAAAGTTCGTTAGATGGAAATATTAAAAAAGAATTAAGCTAATGGAGATAAAATTAAAAGAAATGAGGCAACAAACACACCCCGCACCAAAAACGGCATCGCCATGACAGCTAGGATTTCTAATGACTGACTGCATTTGGGCAGGAGAAAAAAATTAAATGGCGTCCCGCGCTTAAATTTCTTTGAGGAGTAATGATCCGAGAATGCTGCTCACTCCTGGTAGTGGTGGGGCGGAGGAGGGGGTGGGAGGGTGAAGGAGGGAGGTGGGTGAGGAATCAGGAGATAACAAAGGAACAGGTTCTGCAGATAAATTTAGGTACTATTTGTAGTATTATCAGACACTTGAAAAGATAAGAGGCATCACTTGAATCAAAGTGTGTTTTGTCATTTAAACTGTGGGGAAAAGGCTTTAAGAAAATTAAGACATTTCAAGTAGTACTGAAGGTAAAATATAAAGCTCTAACTGAGAAGACCAGATCTTAACTCCAAGTTCAGATTGAGTACGTTATGGTTCTGAATGAGCAGGTCAACAAGAAGCACACATAAAATTAAATCAAAACAGGACCAAAGACCATTCCCTGTGGTACGCCACTTCACCTTAGCCACTGAGAAGATCTGGATTAACAACAAGATGTTCTAATCTGCAGTTTAAATCACATTGAATGGTTCACTAATGTATCTTTGTAAGACGTTTATGTTCAGCAGGGCTTATATGACATAACTGAAACCAATTGCGGTCCTCCTGCAATTCAGGCACAAAGTGCCTGAATTTTGTCTAAGTTTGCTTACTGTTCAAAAACTCTTACCCTTGTGATCTCACATCTTTTTACACTTTCACTCCCAGAGGCCAAACTCACAAAAACATACAAACTGTCTCCCAAATACAGGTCACAATTTGTCACAATAGTCCCACCCCAGGGAGATAAAGGCCAGATGATTAGAAGTCCCTTTTTCAAAGTCAAAATGAAGTCTAAAATATTTGAGATGCAAATCCAAGTGAACTCTCAGGTATTTTATGCACAAATAAATGTCGAGTCTGAAGACTTTAAGAGCCAGACCATGCCTCAAGTCCTTTAAATAAAGGTTTAAGTATAATTGGTGGTCTTTGAGACGTAAGTCCAAGTCAGGTCCCAGGTAATCTGGGAGTGAGTCAGATTTCAAATGTTCAAAGGGATAAACCCACATCTCAAGTCATGTCTCAATCATAGACGGTTAAATCCATTTCAATTCTAGATGTTTTTACAATGAGTTCAAGTCAATTTTCAGGTATTTTTGTGTATTTTATACAACTAGAGTTAAAGTCTGACACAATCTAAAGGTTTTATGCTAGATTGAATTCAGCGATAGACAGGAAGTGACTAAACTCTGGAACAAAAACAAGGACTAAAACAAAATGGGGTCTGTATTTTTTCACTTGAGGAGTCAAAATACTTCTAATAGTCTCTAATAGTAAACAAATACTAATATAAAATAACTTTTTAGAAAATGTACAACATTTAAGATGTAGCTAATTTCTAAACCCTTGCTCAAAACAAAGTCAAATTCAAGTTTACAAGAAAATACCCAAGAAATATTTTGCTAATGCTAAACCCTTCTGATTCAGAAGAAGAAGAAGAAGATTCATATGATTATTTTTTGCAGCTCTACCAAACATGAAAATAACCCAACAAATAAAATAACTAAAAATAAAATCTACGGCACAGAACTGTTAGTTTATTTCAGTGCAACAGGTAAAAAAAAAAAAATAAGGACCTGGTGTATTTAAATAATTATTGACAAATAACAAGAGAAACAAACTTCCTTTTATTCAGTTAAATAAGCTGTTTTCTAATCTGGACCAGAAACCTCTCCCTCTTTTTGAAACATCATCAAAAAGAGATGTTTTAAAAAGAGAAGAATGGAAACGGGTATAAGATAAGGACAAAACCCCCCATAAAAGTTACATCTGGAGACTCCGTGGTTAATAATCAATAAGCAGTCTGCAACTTAGGTAAAGTAAGGCAGCAAATATTATATAACATGTACTGTTAAATAGTTTACCTCAATCTGCTGTTTTCTGCAGCCAAACAGAACATATTTAGATATTAATTATGATGATAATATCATATTAAATACAAAATTTAAATAATTACATCTATTTGGTATTTTAAAAATCTCTGTAGTTCCTGTGTTATCAAACCCAGGCCATATGTGGTGTTCAGGGACCATCGGAAAACAGATGAAAACAAATGGAATCAAGACTCCTCCGCATTCTTTTTCACCCAAGTTCTCCCAACTTTCTCCGAGTTGCTTCCTGCTCTGAAATTAGCATATGAAGAAAGCGAGGAGCCTCCCAGGGAGGCCGTCCTTCTGCCGTCACAGCGCCACTTTCCCAGTCTATTAAAGCAGGCCAAATTTATTACCAAAGTTTCTCAAACAGGATTTCTGCAGTACAGCAGAGGATTAGGACACTCCTGCTTTAGGATCAAATTGCAATAATTAGGTAGAACATGAAGCCAAAATACGTGAAACACATTGGAACTTGACACGGGCGCAGACGTGCAACACACACACACACTAACACACACACACGCACACACACACACAGAAATCAAGAAAAATATTTCATTTCAGGCAGATTCTCAGAATGAGAGAAATCCCGGATACTGTGAGGCCTTTTCAGCACTGCCAGTTAATCTCCTCAAGGAGAAATGCAAGATGACAATGGCAAAGCACCTCCAATAATTGGTTCCAACAGGCTTACCGTATTAAAACCTGAAATGAGTTCTTCCCCTTTTAAGTATGATCCATTATTTCAATCCGGGGGAGAAAATTCCGTCTTTGAGAATATTAATAACTCCCAACCACGCACTAACATGAAAAAACAGCCTCCTTAAACCCTCCCTCACCCTAAAAGCTGTGTACCTGGCTCTTCGGCTAAGGTCCCACCAAGGACGGGCACTTGAAAGCTTTGGTCCTCCCCCTTTTCTCCCCCACACGCCCCTCTCTCAGGCTTCAGAGCCATCTTGAAGAAGACCTTGAGGCCCCCTTTGTCGTCTTCCCTTGAAACAAAACAAATAGAATTCAGGTCTTTTGATTGGCTTTAGCGAGCAGATCTCACCGCGTCTGCCTCCCGTCATGTGAGCCAGAACTTCAGAGGAGAGCCTCCTTCGTCTGCATGGAAATGAGACCGGCAGGTCTTAAGAGTACGTCAACCAACTTTCTTCCCTCATCCAACCTTGTTACAAAATACAGAGTGTTAAAAACTTAATGCGGCTGTCGCTTCTGCTCCCAGGCAGCATGAGACGGGGTCGGCTTATTATTTCGCTCTGGAAAAATACACCTTTTCAGCAGGATTGTTGTCTCACCGACTGACTGGAGACTATTTGAATATTTTTGATTATGTCTTCCGTTCTGGAGTTCCCTCCACCGTCCCGAGGGAAATTTGCGAGGCCGGCTCGGAGACGGAGGATGACACGTTCCTTTCGGTTTTCGCGCATGAATTAAAGACCGTTTCTTTGCACCTCTGCAGGAACAAACACGGAGTTGGGCCTGCGCCTCCATCCGAGGCCATGAAGAAAAGACGAAGAGAAAACATTAATAAAAACATCAAGCATGGCCGTTTGTTGTTCGACTGCTGTGTGCATCTTTACACAAGCTTGCATCATTACAGTTTGTTTAGTTTGCAGATCAAGCCAGAAACTGTTCACATCACCAGGCGTCTGAAAAGCTTTTAAGCACTTTATTCGGATAAGCCCTCTTTGATAGAAGATCCACGCACGAGCGACGGGAAACCACGGAGACGAACACAACAACTGACATCTGCTAACCAACTTTTCCTTCTCCGTCTTAGGGCGACGTTGCCAGTTGATATTGTCTGTTTTGTTTGTGCTGGGGAACCAGAAGCTGCTGGAAGGAACGAAGAAGCCCAGGAGGAAAACCGTGTCTTACTTTGTGAGATGGTTTACTGTAACGTGGAGCATCGGTAGGAGGAGAGCTGGGCTCAAACTGGAGCTTTTCTAGGTAGAAGAAGAAAGAAGACTTTTAAAGACATTTTCAGTTTCAGGTTTAACAAACAACGTTTATAACATCAAACTTGATCAGTAAAGAATCCCTTTAAATGGAACTTTAATAAAACTCTTAAACAAAGAGAACGGGTGGGAAATGAAGGCGTAAACACAATTTAGAAAGACATTTGGATCAGAGAACTGCTTGTTTTTAGGTACAGAGTAAATATCTGCTGTTATTAAATAATTCTGGTATATTGGTACAACTTGAGTGGAAGACAAATGATAAACCAAACCTTATAACCATGAGGCTCCATTTCTGGTTTGATCCGAGTAGAGCTCAGGTATCAATTTAGTCTGATTAAGATTTATCGCAGAGAATTAAAATGAGGACTTTCTAAATTGAAACGTTGACCAATTTAAAAATGTATATGTAAATATATTTATACAGTATATTCTGGATATACAAACTTCCACATGCTAGTGTGAAATAATGCTTAGAAATCTAGTTGTAACATTTCTAACTGGCCGATCACAGATTAAACCAACAATACCGAAAAGAGTCCTAATCTTATGAGGAGATGGATTTTTTTGTGTGCATCTTTACTTCCCAACTGTTGTCTAACCAACACCTAAAGTTAATTTTAACCAACTGAGTTCCAGCACAGGAATTATAATTTAACCTGACGGAGTTGTTTCCAATTTACAGTTAGAATGAAGGAAACGGAGGCCAACTTCTGGTTGGTCAACTCTCCAGTGGGCAGAACTCGACTTAAAGGTTGAATATTAATATATATTAAAAAGCTAAAATAAAAAAAATAAAAAACCTCCACGGGGCATTTAGAGGTGTGCAGAATGAAGGTACAGTATTTCCTTTAAAGCCTCTGTATGTAATATTTTTACCTGTTTACTACCAAATTCTGTGCATTCAGTGCACAAACTTGTCCTTTTTCATTAATATTTCTCAACATTAATTCTAAATATTCCTCTCAGCTTCAAATTTTACATTTTTAATACATAAATTGTGGTCGACGCTCCATGGTCATCCTCCATCTTGAAATACGGTAGCTACAAGTTTTCCAAGATGGCGCCTGTGACTGGCAGTGCCTCGGCTCGTCTCCTGTTGTTTAAACTATTTATGGTAATTTTTTCCGCATATGTGATCATTTCAGCCCAAATAACAGATGAATGTGTCCTGGCTTCACGGACTTATGATCGGGACTCGTTGTTTTACATCAGATCGTCGATGGAGAACCTTTTTGATAAACTGGACTGGTACAAACAGGCTTTTCCGCCTCCGTTTGTAATTGATCAAGACTCACCCGACTATTTACTGCTGTGGCGAGCGCCGGGCAAGCCCCGTAGGAGATCCAGGAAGAGGGGCTCACGGGCTGGTGTCCAGGTTAAGCGGAGGCGTGCCGCAGCACGTGAGAGCTCCGCTGTCCTTGGCCGCCGGGATCGCGCTCGATGCCTGCGCTGGATTCCTCTCCATGAGGTGTGCGACGACATGTCCACCCCGCCGCCTGCTTGGACTGCATCAAGTGTCCTGGATCCTTCACGGCGTTGGAGTTGTGGTCAGGAGTTTTTGGCGCCATTATTCACTTCCGTGTTTGTGCCGGCTCGGATACCACATGACCGCTCGATCTGCCTTCGTCAAATCCCGTTGTGCAACGCGGACACTGCCCTCGTGACGTCATCTAAAATTCACGTCGGCTTGTTGAATGCTCGCTCAATTGCAAATAAATCTCATTTATTGAGCGATCTCTTTTTAAGAGAAAATTTGGACATCTTTTGTATTCTTGAGACTTGGCAGAGAGAGGACGAGTTTATTTATTTAAATAATCTCTGTCCAACTTGTTGCTCTGTTGTCGGGAAGCCCCGCCCCTGTCGCCGTGGTGGTGGCCTGGCCCTGGTGCATAAAAATGTTTATAAATGCAATGTGATCCAGTCCCAAGAATTTTCTTCCTTTGAATCGCAGATGGTTAAAGTTGGTTCGTCTTCCCCTTTCTACTGTGTGTTGGTTTACCGTCCTCCTGGCCCTGCTGCTGTCTTTTTAAAGGATTTTGGTGCCTTCTTGTCCTCTATTATAAAGTTGGAAACTGTTTTAATCCTTGGGGATTTTAATCTTCATGTTGATGACGGTTCATCTTGCCCTGCAATGGAATTTTTATCATTGACTGAAACTTTTAATTTTGAGCAGCACGTTTTTGAGCCGACCCACCAGAAAGGCCATATTTTAGATTTGGTTTTTACGCTTGGCCTTGACATTTTAAATTTGTCTGTAAATGATGTCCACTTGAGTGATCATAGTCTTGTCTCGTTTGAACTTCACTTCAGTCCAGAGCCCAAGCCCCTAGGAGTAAGGTCTCAGAGACGCCTTATCACTGAAAACACTGCAGTTAGTTTTTCTGATATGTTTGATCCTCTTCTATGTATAGATTGTCTTGATGTGGATGATTTTTTGCTTTGTTTTAACAAACACTGTGTAGAAATTCTGGACCAGGTGGCCCCTGTTAAATCTAACGTGTCTACACAAAGAAAATTGTGCCCTTGGATAAATGAAGACATTCTAAGTCTTAAGAGGCTGTGTCGAAAGACAGAACGCCTGTGGAAATCCTCCCAACTGGAGGTGCACAGGCTCTATCTTAGGGATCTTATGTCGTCTTACAACGTGATGGTTGAAAATTCCAGGTCTAAGTACATTCGTCAACTAGTAATTTCAACTAAGAAAAATCCCAAAGCATTATTTGACACAATAAATTCGCTTGTATGTCCTGCTGCTTCAGTTACCCCTGTTTTCTGTGAAGCAGACAGTAATGCCTTTTTGAGATTTTTCACAAATAAAATCAAGTTGATTAAGGATCAAATTCTGCCCTATTCAGGGGGTACCCCTGCGGTCTGTGAGCCCGTCCCCAGCATGTGGTCCTCATTTAAGAATATGACACTTGTTGACATTTCAGCACTGGTGATTAAGATGAAGCCCTCCTATTGTTCATCCGATGTCCTCCCTTGTAGGCTCTTCGGAAAAGTGTTTGAGGCAATAGGCCCATGTATTACTAAAATGGTTAACCTCTCCCTATCAACTGGTGTGTTTCCCAATGCGCTTAAACATGCCATAGTGGAGCCATTATTGAAGAAAGCTGGCTTGGATCCAACGGACCTCAACAGCTTTAGGCCCATTTCCAAGCTTCCGTTTCTTTCGAAGATCCTTGAGAAGGTGGTTTATGAACAGCTGTCATTTTTCCTGATTGAAAATAACATNGGCTCCAGCCAAACCTCATCGGCTATCCGATCGCTAAACAGCCAGTGGTTGATGTTAGCTTCATCTCGATCTTCACTGCGGCTCACAGTGTGCCACGATCAGCTGATGGCTAACCGGCAGACTCCGCTGCTCTGATCCACATGACACCGGACGCCACAGCTGATGCCACCCCACCTCCATGTGTGAATCAGTGACAGGCAGCTATGCTAGCTTCCTTCAGGACTGGTAGGCTGATATAGGGCAGCAGTAGCTCAGGAGGTAGAGCGGGTTGTCCAGTAATCGGAAGGTTGCAGGTTTGATCCCGGCTCCGGCCAGAGAATGCTGCTGTGTGTCCTTGGGCAAGACACTTAACCCGCCTTGCCTGCTGGTGGTGGTCGGAGGGACTGGTGGCGCCAGTGCTCGGCAGCCTCGCCTCTGTCAGTGCGCCCCAGGGCAGCTGTAGCTACGATGTAGCTCATCCCCACCAGCGTGTGAATGGGTGGATGACTGATTGTGTTGTGAAGCGCCTTGGGGGGTTGTAGAACCCTAAGAAGGCGCTATACAAATACAGGCCATTTACCATTACCATATAACAGCTAACAGCAGTGTTTCCCCTAGAAATGTTTACAGCCATGATGCTTGTTGACTGCGGGGGGTGGCGGATCCCGCCGCCTCGTCGCAAGGGGAGGGGGGGTGTGCGCGTCGTCTTGTCGGGGGGAGGGGGGTGCGTGTGGCATTATGCATTAAGACTGAACAGTCATTAAAAATGTTTTTTAACTGGTGGAGTAGTTATATGCTTTGTGTGGGTTAGGCTGCAGAGATTGGAAATAAATCAATCTCATGCTTTTTATAAAAAAAACGAACCAGATGGCTGGAGTGAATGCTGGAGTTGTTGCCTTTTTGAGTGGGCCACCGTAGCTGCAATACTTACTCTGAACTGCATGGTGCTAAAGAGTCGCAGTTTTTACCATGATTTCTATGAATATCCCACATAGGACCTTTAAAGGTGTCCTAGAATGCAATTAATCAACAATCTAAAACAGAGCTTTGAGCCTCCCAAAAGCATAAGAAAATTTGTTTTGGCTTTCATCTGTCCCAGGAGCCCTGATACAGGCCATTCTAAACCCCCTTACTCAGGCCTTCAGTGAAAAGAGCTGTTTGCCCCTCCCACTCGGCCAGGACATGCTGATTGGTTGGTTTCCCCAGAAGGCCTCAGAGACATGCAGGTTTGAGGAGGCGTGGCTCCCCCTTATGACGTGTTAAGGAAGGCTTTCTCAGAACAGGAGGTTTTCTCTCACCTTTTTCAACTTTCTAATTTACATAAAAAGTAGGTCACACACGGCTTTGACTTTTTGGTATGCTGCTGTTGACCACCCAAGCTGTCTTATTCAACAACAAGGAACATGTTGGTTTACATTCTAGGTCCCCTTTAAAAGCTATATTTTACTTTTTAAAAAAATCAAATTCAATCAAACAGTAAGTCGGGCTCGTTTCCGGTGAGAGTTGGACTCCGCCAAGGCTGCCCTTTGTCACCGATTCTGTTCATAACTTTTATGGACAGAATTTCTAGGTGCAGCCAAGGTGGTGAGGGGATCCGTTTTGGTGGCCTAAGGATCAGGTCTCTGCTTTTTACAGATGATGTGGTCCTGTTGGCTTCGTCAGAACGTGATCTCCGGCTTTCGCTGGAGCAGTTCGCAGCCGAGTGTGAAGCAGCTGGGATGAAAATCAGCTCCTCTAAATCCGAGACCATGGTCTTGAGTCGGAAAAGGGTAGAATGCCTTCTCCAGGTCAGGGACGAGGTCCTGCCCCAAGTGGAGGAGTTCAAGTATCTCGGGGTCTTGTTCATGAGTGAGGGAAGGGTGGAGCGTGAGATCGACAGGCGGATTGGTGCTGCGTCTGCAGTGATGCGGGCGTTGTGCCGGTCTGTTGTGGTGAAGAGGGAGCTGAGCCGAAAGGCGAAGCTCTCAATTTACCGGTCAATCTACGTTCCTACCCTCACCTATGGTCACGAGCTTTGGGTAGTGACCGAAAGAACGAGATCGCGAATACAAGCGGCCGAAATGAGTTTTCTTCGCAGGGTGGCTGGGCTCTCCCTTAGAGATAGGGTGAGAAGCTCGGTCATCTGGGAGGGGCTCGGAGTAGACCCGCTGCTCCTCCACATCGAGAGGAGCCAGTTGAGGTGGCTCGGGCATCTGATTAGGATGCCTCCTGGACGCCTCCCTGGTGAGGTTTTCCGGGCACGTCCAACCGGGAGGAGACCCAAAGGAAGACCCAGGACACGCTGGAGAGATTATGTCTC
>SSNS01000312.1:334945-361753 GCA_006937985.1 Aphyosemion australe | reverse complement strand
ATAAGAGACAGTAATAACTCTGGTCTTTGCTCTTGCTCTATCACGTTCTTTTCTTTTCCTAGATTCCTCTGATAAGGGATTTCTAGCTTTCTTTGGTGAATCTGCTGCTGCTACAGCGAGTCTACGTTATACAATTATGGCAAGCCAAAGGTCCGCCAAAACGCTCATTCAAGATGCGCATTTTGGTGGACATAATGCTCGCTTTTAGAACATGCGGGTTTTTGCCCCCTTTGGCATCAAAACGCGCGTTCAAGATGCGCATTTTGGTGGACATAACGCGCGTTTAGAACGCGCGCTGTTTTATCCCTTTGGCTTGCCATATTCTGTTGTAAAACGACACCCAGTCAATACTTTCGGCGCTACCCAAAACACAAAAACACACTATCACAGGTATGAAAATGAACATAATAGATAATACTATGGCGCAAAAACTTTACAAAAAAGCATAATTTTAGGTGTAAAAGTTGTGGAATGTTGCTTTAAAGCATCAAATAAAAACAGATAAACTAAAGTTAACATTAGCAGCAGCAAGAAATGATCTGAAAGCATCTGAGATGCATTTTTATTTTTAAGTCAGGAAAATATCCCGTTTGTTAAAGGCACACTTAGCAGTTTTGCTTGCTTTTAGCACCCCCTTGTGTCCAGTATTATTATCTGTGGTCAAAGCAAAAGTAAAACTTATCTCCTCGCTGTGCGTTCATCTTTTTAACACCTTAATCTAACAGCTAAAATGTCTCCTCAGCCTTCATTAGTGTCTACGGGAGTGGTTCATCACTAAATCAAACAAATCAGCTGTGTTCACGATCTAAAACATGCAGGAAACATGCTGGAAGCAGACTGCAGCACCAGGTATGTCAGCTGAATTTTTTCTAGGTCCACATGTGGCAACCCGCCACTCTGAAGTTGCAAGTGTGGTATTCTGGCCACAGAGGGCGGTGGGGGTCTGAGGGACATTTCATTAACCCTGTAAAGAATCATTTTAGCACATACTTGTTCAAGAACATTATTTAAAAATATGAAAAAGTTGCATAGTACGGCTTTAAATTGGAAGAGGTGGAGTCTAAAATAGCAGCCAGCCTTTAGAGGATGCTTGTTTTGTTTCTACTTCGACTTCTTATGTCTTCTGTCTTATTTTACCACTATGGCTAAATGTTTATATTATTATTCATAAAATGTTTGGCGAAAATTCTGATCAGCTGCTCTGACAGTGGCCATAAATTCCACAGGAAAGGTAACATTTGACATCAGACATCCTGCAGGACTCTCCCCGTTTTGTTCAGTCGAACATTAAAACAACTCTGAGTTTTCTCCGATGCTCTTTGATTCTTTTAATTATGCTTCCACAAACAGATCTGATCACTTAAAAGAGTCTTTTACTGACTTTAACCAGCCGTCTCTTCTCACTGAAGGTCAAACAGCATCTGTAGAGCTTAATATTAAGTCCACAAACAAATTACCGGCGGAGAGCCGAGGTTCGGCTCCTGCTCCTTAAGGTGAGGTATTAGCAAAGCTTATTTATTTTCATTTCCGCGGCTTTTATTTGCTCCTTTCCCCTGTGGTAAAGCGAAGGCTGATTTCTGCCATGATTCCCTCTTTAATTTTAATACCCTTTTCACTCATCATACAGACATTAGACACCCCCCGCCCCCCCGACAGCCCCTCCCTGCCTCCATCTCTCTGAAATAATGTAACTCACACAGGAACCGACCACGGGGAGGACTATAAACTCGCTTTATTCCTCTTTTTTTTTCCTCCCAGCAGTTAATTGGTGTAAAGCCGTGTGCATATATGATAACAGTGGATTTTTTTCACCCCCCCTTCACGTACACACACACCTCCCAAACAAGGAAAAAGGGAGGTTAATTAATGTAAGGGGCCGCGTGTTCACCATGATGCAGAGTTTAGTGCACTGCCTCCTCCTCCTCCTGCTCCTCTCCATCAATCCCCCCCACCCCCACCTCCCAACTCACATCCCCTGCCGCCTTAAGAGCCTTGATTCTTCGCTAATGACCTAGTTCTTTTAATGAGCGGTATTAACCCCTGGCTACAGTCGCCCAGGTCTTAATTGTCAAGCCAGGCTGAAATGCAGGAGACGAGTCCCTCGCCCGTCAGCAGGTAGAGGCGGCGCAGGCAGACATTAGCACGCCTCATCACCGGGGCCTCAGGAATAAATAAGACAAAATAAAGAAAATAAAAAAAGAAGGTTGCCCGGGTAACCGGCAGGCCACTAATATCGACTGCCCCCTTTTTTCTGCACCTCCTCCCTCTCTTCTTTTTTTTTACCCCATGCAATGACAGCAATGATGATCACCCACCCCCTTCACCCATATATCACTTTTGGACCGTCTCCTGCTGCGACCGGAGTGGGGAGGAGACGCAGCGTGCAAGAAATAAAAAAATAGAAATAATCAGAGTGTGTTTCTGCTTAAGAAACCTGCAAACTCATTAAGGCACATTCGGAAAAACCCAGCAAACCGGGTCCTTTCATTTACAGAAAAGAGTGATTAAAAATTCCCCTTTATGTTGCACCCAAGAGGTGTGTTTTAAAATTCAAACACTATTTACTATTAAGCACAATATAAAATAAATCCAATAACGAGATATAGAAATATAGACACCTAATTAGCACGAGGACGCGGCGCGGCCTCATGAAACGCTAATGGCTTTAATGAAGAAAAGCCCAAAATAGGAAGAGATTCTTTCAGATGCAGGAGCGTGTAGTAGTCATGTGACAGTGGTAGGAGAGAAAAAACTCTCAAAATAAAAGAGAGAGAAAACTAAAAATAAAAAACATGAAGGTTTGTGGATGATTTAGGTGTTTATATTGAAACTATTTCACTTTGTATTCATCAAAAATCAACGTGATTTTCATTTTTCTGATCAAATTCAAACTCAAATTAAATTCAGAGTTGAATAAAAGGATCAAAAACCTGGAAATAAAACTTTCACAAAGTGGAAAACAAACGCTTGGTTCAATTAAACAGGAAGTCAGTCAATTTCAACGCCCCCGTTGACCAAATATGGGCGTATGCCGCACCCTCATCGTGTTAGGAAATGAGTCTATTTCCCATTAGGATGCTGCTCTGCCTTTACAGCTGGGAGTATTAGCAGCAATAAACCTCACTGTCAATCTGCAGCAGGGTGGAGGCTCTCTGTGTGTGTGTGTGTGTGTGTGTGTGTGTGTTTGTGTGTCTACAGTTAATTTCTGCATTTCATTTCAGACAGTGTGTATGTGTGTGTGTCCGAGGAGGAGCCTGCAGACTAGTCCAGAGGTCGGGTCGCTGCAGTGACAGCCCGTTGGTCAGATCAGAAGAGGGGAGACCTTGACCCGAGCTGTCCAACCAGCAACGAGCCCTGCAGCACTGGGACCAGTATGACAAGGGCAGTGGGAAGGGCAGCACGCACACTTACAGACACACGCAGGAACGCTGCCGATGCTGCAAGCGCAAAGGTTAGAGACAGAAACGCCTCAAAATACAAGTTGTCAGTCTGGTAAAAGCATGAAATCCCTAAAAATTGAGGGAAAACAACCTTAAAGGACGGGGAGTCGTGGGGAAAAAGAAACTCATATCGTACACCTGACATGGACGTGCAGACTGTCGGTTTGATCTGTGTTCTTGCTCATTTCACATGAAAGTTTTCTACTTCTGCAGCCTGCAGGAGGTGAACGCAGATCTGACTCAACCACAGCCACAGGAGCCGATGCATCATCTATCTGCTGTCTGTTCAGTTGGCCTCTTTTCTTTATCCCGTCTGTCCTCTTTCAATAAAGCCAGTCTGACATTACAGCACAAGTGTATCGGTTTGACATATTGGTTCTTCCAGAACAACTCCTTTTCTTTTGTGTAAAATGCTGCTCTTCTTGAGTCGACCAGGTGTCAGTGACTAGTCATCGATCAGATCTCTTCGTTTCCTTCTACTTCAGCATCTTGACTTAAAAATGCTTAAATACACATGTAATGGAACTAGTAAACATTAAATGTCTCACATTCTTGAAAACATTCATCTTGCCCATCAGAGTTTAAACTAAGATGCTATATCAATAAAGTTCAAATTGAATCAAATAAGATGCTTAGAAATGGAGTTACAGCTATTTCAGCCAAATTCTGAAAATAACATTATGCAAGATATCATCACTGAATGCTTGGAGTATGTGTTGTAAATGATTCTCAGCTCATATGGAGTTTGGCTAAAATCTCTTATGTCGCAATTTCTATAAATTTTATGTTTCTTACTAATAAATTGTGTTATTTTTCACATCCATTGGTCGTTTTATGGAAGTTTTCTCAATAAAACATTGAGATGTGAGGTTCCCTACAGCAGCATTTATTACAGTACATAAGCCAGGGTGGATGCCTTGTGTTAGAAAAATTGTATGTTTAATGTTTAATCATTTATGATACTGTATTCATTTAGAACTTTTCGTTTATACATTTATGGACTACATTTGGTTTTGAGAGCCATAGATATCATATATATTGCTAGATGCCTTAACTGGGAGTTGACAGCGTCCCTACATGGCGGCCATCTTACTTCGAACAGCTTACGTTCCGTTCTCAATGGTATCAGATGGAAGGTGAGTGAACAGCTTAAACAAAAACACTCTTAACTCGATGAAATATTAATGGATTTACAAGCGGTTTGCATTATTACACTGGGACATTGCACTACTTTGTTTGATAAAAATAAGAAGCCGTCAAGTATATCCGACAGACTTACGCACGTTGGTGTCTAAATAATCCAATGTTGATGACAAAGCCGTTGCACCCAACAGGTGTGTTTTAAAACGTGGTTCCTGCATTGCCGCCATGTTGTTTGTGTTCGCGGCCGCAGCGCTGACGTCATCGGCTACTCCCGCTCTGTGATTGGCCCAAAATATAGAGCGCTGTGATTGGCCCAACCGAAACTATAGCGAGCTGTGATTGGACAGCCACAGCAGCGGATCAGGCTGCGAGGTTTCCAATGAAGCGTGCCTAGACCAAACTCTGCAAAGCAAGAATTTGGTCTAGTTCACTAGGCTATGTGATTGGTTAATACCAGCTGAAAAAAACTCAACAACAAGCAATTCGATTGACCCTCTGGGCGGGGTGAACAACCTGACCAATGAGCAATCTCCTCCCCCTGGTCTGAGCAGCATTCACCCGGTGACGATCGCTACACGATGCGCCCAAAGACTCTCCTAATCTTTCTCGTTGTGGACGGTTTGGGGATCCAGTGAGCATGCACCAGTTAGCCCATATTAAGTCAATGGTAAAGATTGCTGCGCCCGCGAGAGGACACGTGACAAGTACGTCAACGATTCGGCCGTGTTAAAAGTATAAAGAACATTATTAAACACAGATTACACACAGCACTTAGTCCATATGGTGTATAGATCGTTTAGTTTACTTTTTATGTTTTTTTAAATATATTTTGTGATTTCTATCTTCTTCTTCTTCCTGTGAGACTGGTGGGGCGGCGCCCTAGCACCTCTTATGGACAAGCCGCCACTGGTTATAATGTAGGAAGAATTTTCCTGACATTTTGGTCCTTTGAGTCGGATAGTTGAAGCCAGTCTCTAAAGACAGTTTCGTTCAGGATCCAGGCAGCTTCTGACCCAGGAGGTCAGCCCCGAGCTTCCTCCTTCTCTCTTAAGCTAATCAAGGTTCTTGGAGGACCAAAATAAATTGGTTCCTCGGGTGGTCGGGACTCGGAGCAGAACCCCCTAGGTTTCAGCATGCTGGATCCTGTTTATAATGCCAATCTGTTGTGGAATTTTTAAATAAAGCAATGAGAAAGGAGTCCATGATTTGATCAAAAGGTTTTAATTCCAATATTGCAATATAAAAATGAGGAGACAGTCAGCCCTAAGGAAGACAAGGGGAGTGGGAAAAGACAAAAGACGGGGGTTGAGCTGTGATTCGGCACTGTGAGCAGCCGATCAGAACTGTAACACAGAGAGTCCTTGCAGCAAGTAAAAACCATTTAAATTTAAACAAGTCTTATTTAGTGAAAGAACTTTGTTAGTTATAATGTAGGGAGAATTTTTCTGACACCTTGAATTGGATTGAGTCCAATGTCTCAGATTTATTTTAGTCAGCCAGCATTTAGTAAGTGTTGGGGTCAAATTTCAGCTGGTAATTTACAAAGTTTCAGTTTGGTGTCTGTAAATTGAACTGATTTAAAGCCATTTTGTGTTTGCTAATACTCATTAGCTGTGGCAGCCATCTTGAATTCCCATATTTAATTAAAGTACATCCAGTGATTACTTTCCAACAGCTCATTTCTTTAATCGATCCAGTGATTCATAAGATTTTGTGCAAACAAATACACACTCACAAACATTATTACTTGCTATTCACCTTTTGGCACCAGCAAATAAAAATTCTCTTCATTTAATTAAACTCACCAAGAGCAAACAGCTGAAATTCTTTAGGAGCTAAAGCCACTTAACGTCATACTATGCAACTATTTCATATTTTTAAATCATTTTCTTGAGCCAGTATGTGCTGAAATGACCATTTACAGGGTTAATGAAATGTCCACAGCCCTCTGTGGCCAGAATACTGCACTTTCAATTTCAGAGTGGTGGTCCAACCGGCCATGTTGGACTTAGTAAAGTAGAGCTGACATGCCTGGTACTGCAGTCTGCTTCCAGCATGTTTTAGATCATGAACAAAGCTGATTTGTTTGGTTTAGTGATGAACCACTCCCGTAGACACTAATGAGGGCTGAGGAGACATTTCAGCAGTTACATTAAGGTGTTAAAAAGATTAACGCACAGCGAGGAGATAAATTTCACTTTTGCTTTCACTAACGAACACTAGGAGGTGCTAAAAACAAGCCAAAACTGCATAGTATGTCTTTTAAAAAAACGAGTCATACACAGCAAGTTGATAAGTAGATAAATACATTGCCATATATCAGCTACGTCACTAGGATTGGGAGATGGGGGAGCTTAGCCCCAGGAGCTTGATGTTGAACATTTTTTGTCACACCCTGCAAAGACTTTGTCAAGTAATTAATTATTTGAAGAACATTTAACAGAATCTGTTATTTTATCACTTTCTTTTCCTTCCCTGCCTTCTTGCATTTTCTCTTTTCTTTTTTTATCAAAAAATAACCCTAAATCAGTTCATTAGTGGGGTCTATGTTGAGGAAAGATGTTACATATATTTATTAAAAATTAGATATTAGGGATGAGCCGGATACTCGTTTCAGACGAGTATCCGGTACGGATAATGCATTTTTGATGAGTACGAATATTAAACGAGTAAAATTCATGATTATCTGTGTTCGGGTGGAAGGAGAATCCTCATTGGGTAACTGACTGTCTTTACGCTCTGTGATTGGCCAGTCACACAGAGCGCCCGCCCCTCCCTACAGACAAAACAGGGAGGCAGCTGTGCTGCTCCGCTCACACACGACAGTGAGTGAGACCTCTGTGCTTGTAGCTCTCTCTCGTCACGTTGCTTCAGTAATCTGTACTCCCTTCTTCAGCTCGCCTCTTTTTCAGTTTGTGTAACAGTTAAAGTTACTTGTTTCGTAGCGGTGCATTTGACAAGAGAGCTGAAAACGGCTCGTATCGCGTTGGTCTCCCTCTCTCTCTCTCTCTCTCTCTCTCTCTCTCTCTCTCTCTCTCTCTTGAAATACGGCACGACTGTTTGGTCAGTAGAAAAACCTCTCTCTCCCTCTATCACACAGACACGCGCACCTTAATCAACATTGTTTTGTTTAACTGTGTGTGGGGAAAAAATGCCAAGAACTTTAGAAAAAAATTGTTTGATCATAAAATTAAAATAAATTAAAATTAAAAAGTTGTGTCTTATTCTAGTATGAGTTCAGTTATATTCATTCATGCACTTTAGTATTCATGTTCTGAGTTTATTGAAAATTCGTTCTGTAATAGTTCCTTTACTATTGTGATCAAAAACACTGAATCTAAATTCTGAGGCTGATCTGATAAATAGTTTTCAAATAAACAATACATATAGCAACCTGTGATGAATCAATTTCAGACTTAAAATAATGTAGCCTACTGAGTTAAGCCACACCCACTTCCGGGTTGAACCACACCCATTTCCGGGTTAGGCCCACCCACTCCAAGTACAGATACAGATAATTTAGATGGTTGAACAGATACAGATACAGATAGTGGTGTACTCGCTCACCCCTATTAGATATGTTATATTTCCAAATAAAGCTATTCATTTCAGTCTACTGCACTTAACCGGGGCGAAATGGTGTGGTCATTTATTTAATTAGTTTAATTACAACTAGCTTAGATCAAAATCCTACTGCACTGAAGCCCCCCTAAAATGGACCTAACGACATCAGCGACATATATGGTGTTAGCACTCTTGGGTGTTTTACGGTAGTGAGCACTTACTACACTTATTATGGTAATATGCCACCGGCATTAGAGGAAGTGTGGTTATTTGCCGTCGTGCTGGTAGCTTGCTGTTATAGTTCTGAACAACTCATTAAAGGAAGTTCAACACCATGATTGACTAATTATTAATTTCACACATACATTTCACTGTAATATCAAGTTGCTGGTAATTGAAAAATAGATTTTTTTAGAGCCGAATATTTGCTTCTAATTCATCGTTAGCATTGTTAGCTCAACGTTAGCCTTTAGCCGGCTTCACCCGTTATTAGAGTAAAACAAAAGGATGTCGTGGATTCTTAGGGGTACAAGAAATAACTTCTGGGTCGCTCCTGTTTACTAGCTTCAGTTCTTTAAACAACTCTGGAGCTTTTTGCCTGCCGGTGTCGAATTACAAAAGCTGGCACAGCAGCATTGGCTCGGCGCAGACTCTGCAACCCCACAGGCTCACAGACTGTAAACATTGACTACGAGAAGGCTGAACATATTGTTCCTTTCAATCATTAAGTGGAATTCAGTTTTTTCAGAAAAAAAATTTCAAGTCAAATTTTAGGTCTTTAGAAAGCAAGTCAAAGTCAAGTTTGAGGTGCAGGTCCAAGTCAACTGTCAAGTCTTTTAGGTCTTTCAGGTCTCAAGTAATTGGGAAACACATACAAGATTTTTAGCACCTTAGTGTGACCCCAACCCTGCCCAGACAATCATCTTGATGAAACAATGAGCTCATGATGAGTTCCAACCAAATACCAAAAAGGAGGTTGAATCACATATATTCTCCTTCTGCTGCATTTAATTACAAATTAATTAGAACAAAAAGTGCCTTTATTACATTTCATTAATATTCCTCACCGGTGTTGCGCTCTGTACCTAAATTCTAAGAATGTAAAGCATCTTAGGAAACCTCGCCTGCTTTCTGTGTCACGCGGTACATAATTCATGGGAGGAGAGGAAGAAAAAAGGTCTTTTCTGTGGCACGGTATTCTTCCAGGGCTCTGCGCTCCAGAAGCAATGACACTGTACTTTTGTGAGGTTTGTCTTCTAAAAGCAATAAACGAGAATATCCTGCCTGAATAGGGAGTCTAAGAACCTTCACGGTAAATTTGAGGAGGGGAGATCCGTGGATGCCTCAGGAGCCACCAAATGCCTTTCCTTAAGCCCTCGGCATTCAGGGGGGAAGATGGGGGGGTGAGGCAGGGGAAGAAGAAAAAGAAGAAGACACTATTTCCTTTTAAACCCCCACTCCTTCCTTCCTTCTTTCCTTCCTCCTTACCACTGCCTTTTCATTTCTGTTTGGGGGTGAAACCATGCGAGGGCCGTCATTACCGCCATCACTATCATCATCATCATCATCATCACGGCGTCTGTCGACATCATCATCGAGACCCCTCCGAGTCGCGCTGTGATATTACCCGTCATTTTTCCCCCTGTTGTCAGTGCAGGTTACGATCTGTAATCCATGACCGACTCAGAATTAGAATGTCCCCATGAGTTTGATTTTTTGGCTCGTTTCTCTTCTTCTGTTTTTTTTTTCCTTCCTGTTTTTGTTGTTGCTGCCCTGGAGGCTTTACCGATGCTCCATAGGCCCCGACGTTTATTCCTCCTAATCTCAGTCTCATCTCCAGGCTAGCTGTGACAGATGGTTATAGGCACACAATAGTATTAAGAGGTTTTTCTTTTTTCTCATTTTCTCACCCCTTTGCCTCCGCTTCCTCCTTCCCTACTGTTTTTTCCTCCTCTTCTGCACAACAAACAGCGATCAGACTCACAGGCCTGACTCCAGCGTAGGTAAACTCCACTTTAGAGGCATCTGTGCATCATCTCTGTCAAATAACGCTCCCGTCTCCTCCTCCTCCTCCTGCTGCTGCTGCTGCTGTCGGCACTCTAAGGTAAGCTGCATTAACCTCACTGACTGTTATTAAAAAGATGTATTTCCCCAGGTTTTCCTCACACATCCTGCACCTCCACACATATCAAGCAAACAAATACCAGTGTGGCGTCATAAATTCTCAACGCCAGCCGGAGTCGGTCTAATTTCAATCCCACCGTCAGTCATGGCAGACGAGAGCAGCCGGATGATGCATAGGGGTAAATAAGGCGGGCAAAATTAGCCCCTCCTGTCATCCTCTACACCTTTCAAGCCCCCCGAGGCATCCTGGGAAATTGACTGCACGCTAGATTTTGAAAATTAGCCCCTTAATGTTAGCCAGACAAACGGGGTTGGGCTGGGCCGCGGTAATGCCTTTTTCTGTGTCACCCAGAGCAGATTAATTACGAATTTTTCACCTCATTTTGTATTTATATCATTCAGCGTTCATAAAGGAGAGGCTGAAATGACTGAGCCGTGACATATGCAGGTAATGTGTGAACCTTTAACCCTTTTTAACCCTACCTGCTTTCAAAAAACAACTGAAAACAGCTACTAATTTAGCTTCTTTGTGTTATATGAGCATCAAAATGAGTTTGGCAGAGCAACAAAGTGAAAATTGCAGACGGAAAGCAGCTAAATGAAGTCACTAATGCAGATTTTTTCAATGATTGGGGCATCAAGCCTCATCAGGACTGCTGCAAACAGAGTCAGCGGCTGTGGGCTGATGGAGGTAAGGAGCTGATTCAGCTGGTGAGTGAGGAAAGTTCATTCCTTAACCACATCATTACAGCTGAACGGCCTCCAGGTTTCAGTTTGGGTGCCGTTCAGGGTTCAGTGAGGCAGCTTTTGTTTGGAGTGGAGACAAACGAGTGGAACAGGCCAGACATGCTGGAGTCATCAATCTGTGTGGTACATCCGACAGCGGGGACTGAAGTTTACGCTAAACCGAACCTCTTCAGGTGATATCACAGGCTGGGGAAGCAAACGAATCCCTGTGAGGTGATGAAAGCCCATCGCACACAAAGGGGAAAGATATGAAGCTGGCACAGTCCAAGGCAGTTTGGATTTCGTGCTGAAAGGACTCGGCCACGTTGTGTACACTCAACAATACCAATGATCACTTTACAAGGAATGTTAGGATTGATTTCCAACCTTCCAGGAAGACCTTGTTTTTGCAACATGTCACCACTTGGCATCTGCAGAGATGAAAACACTCAGCAGAATTACAACTGTTGGTGGAAATTGTGTCTTTTCAACAGCGTTGATTGTAAGTTTGCAGGTACCGATCCACGACTGTTGAGCCCAGATGAAGAGGAGAAGAAGGACCAGGAGAGATCTGGTGTTTACCATCCCAACCAGCCACAGCCGGGCCAATGAGCTACATCTAATTATGTTCTCCTGTATAAACAATCTAGCTTGAAAGGGTTGGGATGCCATATTTTTATTCAATCATCTTCTGTTTTAGTTATCAAGGAAGGTCATTTTTCTTTCGGTACTTTTAGTTTTGGATCGGTTGAAAGTTATTTAATTGTTTTGGTCTTGAAAACTACTTTAAGTCTTTGAAAATGGGAAGTTTCAACCCTTGAATGATAGTATCACAACATTTTTCTTTTGATTATTTATTTTTTATTCTTTCAATATTTTCTTGAAATTTTTATATTTTTATTTCCGTTTGTTATTTAAACCTTTGTGCTTTTCTAGGTGAGGCCAAAACATACATTTTACATTTTAGTAATTGAAAACAAAATCTAGGTTAGTGTGCAAATCAAGACATATCCAAGTGATCAAATGTGGCCATCCTGAATTTAAAAGACTCCACGCTGAAATAACAAAGAAATTGTAAAAAGTAATTTACTGTAAATTAAATTAAATAAATGTTCCTGTACCTAGGGAAGCTAAATCACCTTTATATTACATTTTGGCCTCACCTAGAAGGACTACAGCGTGAATTGGGGGCTCATCCGGGATCTTTCATTTGTTCAGTTAGGTACGTGGTTGATTATTTGATTTGGTGTGTTGGGGATTAATGGACCTTTTCAGAGAAAAATTAGTTTTTTTCCTCATGGAAAAAACTTCCACATTCCAGGAAGGGATCAACTTGGCAACATTTCATCACCCTACTTCTGCAGGAAAGAAGAAAACTCTACTAATGCCATCAAATACTTGATAAAAAGGTCGTAGAAATAGGACGCCCTGCTTTAGAATCAAGTGACAGAAGCAGAAAGTTGTGCAAATCCAGTGGATTAAAGGAGATGAAATGGACAGTGGGTGGATTATCTGAAGGAAGAGATATTAATTTACGTTTTTTGAGGGGGAAAACAAGGAATTGTACTTTTTTTTTTACAATGAAAAGGTGATCTTTTGCCTCCATCGGAAGGCTGAACTCCATGGAGGAAGCAGGGAGAAAGTGGGGGGGGTACAGAGGTCGCAGAGTCGGATGTGGGCCTGCCGGGACCTACCGAGGATTAACACAAGCGCTGTGCTCAGGACATATGGCATTTGTCATCTCCCACTGGGGGGAAAAGAGCCTCCCTTGGCTCTGCCACAGCATCCCCCCCAACCCACCCACCATACTCCCTCATCACATCTCTCTATCCTCCCTCGATTCTCTCCTCCTGTCGGGATTTAAGGGCTCCAAGTGCTTTAGTTGTTTACTGTGCATTAAATGCCCCCCACCCCCTAAACTTCGCAGCGTTTAGAGAAAAATGGCTCAGCGGAGGAGAGGATGCTGACACTGTGCAACCTTCTCATCGCAGAAAGGTGTTTAATTCCAGGAGATGGAGTCAAGAGGGCAGGCGTGGAGGACAGAGTGTCACCTGCTCTCAGAGCAAGTCGTACGGTAAAACAGAGACACAATTTACCATGACACGGATGTGTAGGTAACAGACTAAATGTCTTTCCGGTCAGGCTTTGTGTATAAAAATTACAACGTCACACGTGCAGTTAATACCAGAGTATTCAATGACCTTATAAGGGTTCATTGATCCAATTAGATTATGTCTGTCCAATCACAGAGCGTCTCTCTTTTTCCAACTTTGTCAATGATTCTAGCTAACAAACCATCATGGTGACATGATTGTGCTGTTTAGAGTATATAGAGCCTTAGGTTTAAAATGAGGACACAAAAAAAGTATAACAATGGAAACACTTACTGATGGCCATAAAAATAATATCCTCCAAATTTGAAATGAGAAATGTAACATTGAGACATTAGTTAATAACACATGAAGGCAAGGCAAGGCAGTTTTATTTATATAGCGCATTTCCTACCCGAAGGCAACTCAAAGCGCTTTACAAACAAGGCGCCAACAAATGAAACCCAATGAATCAGACAAAAGCTGAAAGTGCTGCTATAAAAGCAGAAAAGAGCTGATATAGAAACTGAAAGTGTTTTCAGAAGTGCTTTTTCTTAGAAACACCCCTGAACACTCTAGAGGGAAGGAAAGTTGTAGTTGACAGTAATGAAAGTACATTTTATGATGTCACTGGTGTGTTTTGCCAACTTTACTATTGCTGACTTTTGAAATCCCCATCACAAGATGGAGTCAGATCGACAGAAGCCCACATTATTCAAGAGGGCATGACAAAATGAGTGGAACCTGACAAAACAAAAAAATAATAAAGTGTAGCATAATACAATCTCCTCAGTAAGACTGAAGATAGCTAAGTCCTGTTCCAGATGCACTATACCCACTATCAGTGGTCATTCACAAAGCTGGGTATCAGGAACATACAAATTCTCTATTTTTACAGTCAAAATTACTTAAACTTCAAGACCTGGTTCATTATCACACAGCACAGATCATGTTTAAAGCACTTATTGCCATCCAACATTCAAAACCTTTTCAACCAGAGGGATGAGGGATATAATTTATGAGGGAACAAAAAATTCAAAATGCAAAGGGTAAAAACTACGAGAAGTTTTTGTGTGTCTATATGTGGAGTGAAACTGTGGAATGAGCTGCATGACAAAAACAAGCAATGTCCAAATATAAATATATTTAAATCATCTTATAAAAAAATGGTATTTAATGCATATGAAAATGGGGGCCATTGAGATTCCCTAATATTTTGTGATCTTTAATATTGTCAGTAGTAGTTTTGTTATTATCACTTCTGTTATTATCATCATTTTTATTGTTGTTGTTGCTATTATTATTATTATTATTATTATTATTATTATTGTTAGTGTTATTGTTGTTGGTATATTACAGAAAGGATTCATATATGTTCTTAGTAGTAATTATTATATGTATGTAATGATCCTGAGGCTTACATTAAATATGCACATGGTTTATTTTGATGTAGGGTTAGGGTTAGTTTTCAGTGGCAAGGGGGTGGGATTGAATAAGCATTGCTTCTTGCACTCTCTTTGGGCTAAGACTTTTTTCTTTTATTTGTATATATCTTTTCTTTTTTACTGTGTTTATTTTTTTAAATGATGTCAAAAAAAGATAAAGTCCATCTTATTTTATTCATCAACATATGTTTTAGCCCCTTGAGATGGACCCTCTGGTTTACAAGGGGGTCCTACCTTACATGCAACAACATAGAATGACTAAGATAGCTGAGTGAGTAAAGACAGAATAAATACAAAACAACAATATAAATCACATTAAAACTAGACTAAGACATATGAAAAATACAAGCCTCTTTTTTTAGTCTTGTTTAAAAAAAGCTAAAACTCCTCTTCCAGGATCTATGGTTTTAACTTTGTTAATTCAGGCTTTCGGTTCGAGACTCAAAATCCACTGATCGAACAAATAAAGTTACAGGAGTAAAAAATGAATCAATTAAATCAAACTCTTGCCCTAAGATTTCCATAAAGAACCAGCAGGTTGTATCTGAGGGTGAAGAAAAAAAAAAAAAAAACATGACAGAATACCTGCATTCCCAGTTAGAACCAGAGAGGAATATTTCAGTAAATCAGAAAATTAGGAAGATAATCTGTGAAAAAAATTCTGTTTTTACACCAAAACTCTTTTGGTCACTAACTGAAAGAACGAGATCACGGATACAAGCGGCCGAAATGCATTTTCACCGTAGGGCGTCTGGGCTTTCCCTTAGAGATAGGGTGAGAAGCTCGGTCATCCGGGAGGGGCTCGGAGTAGATCTGCTGCTCCTCCACATCGAGAGGAGCCAGTTGAGGTGTCTCAAGGCATCTGGTTAGGATGCCTCCTGGACGCCTCCCTGGTGAGGTTTTCCGGGCACATCCAACTGGGAGGAGACCTAAAGGAAGACCCAGGACACGATGGATCTCTCGGCTGGCCAGGGAACGCCTTGGGATTCCCCTGGAGGAGCTGGCCCAAGTGGCTGGAGAGAGGGAAGTATGGACCTCCCTCCTTAGGCTGCTGCCCCTGTGACCCGACTCCGGATAAGCGGACGATAATGGACGGATGGATGGATGGATGGATGGACACCCAAACTCTGTTCGACTAAAACTCTTACATTTGTTGAAATTCATATTAAATCTTATATATTCTATTTATTTAACTGTTCAAATTTCATTAAACCAACAAGATATTTAAACATAGTTCAATTCATAAAATAAAACAATGTGAAAAATAAACCTAAAAAACTTCAATCTGGGATTAAATAAAAGGCCTTTTTGTTGGTGCCAACAGCTTTAGAGCCCCAAACTCTTTTTGTTTGGTTTAAATAGTTTTAACTCCACATAACGAAGCTAATTAGCAGAGCGGCTGAACAACCCCTCGTCCCCTTCCAGAGCATGAATGCTATCATTCAGGCTCACGCTCTCAGGCAGGTACGCGCCTGTCCTCCTCCATCTTTATAAACAGACGTGTTATTATAACAAGATGGAGTGCCGGGCTTTTCTCCCTGCACTTTCCTTTATGGGACACAGTAATGTGCCGGAAATCAAAGCTTGTAATTCGGCGGTTGATGTTTATTGTGCGTCTCCCGTGTCTAGAGACGTTTGATAAACAGCATGTTGCAGAAGCAGGAAAAAAGGTGTCGGAGTATCTTGTGGGAGCTTGCCAAAATAATACCCCCATTCAGCTGAGCTACCGTGTGAAAATGCCTCTCCTCACTGACTCATATTTCACCGCCAGAACGAGCGGTTTGCCGTATGGGCCCGGTGATGAATTACACCAAAGCATATTCCTTATGGGAAATCTGGATGGTGCTGAGGAGAAGGGGGAGCGAGCTCCGGCGACAAATTGCCTTCACTGCCAGTTAGTCCGTGTTCTTCTTCTTCCTGTCGTTTTTTTGTTGTTGGAAGGAGAGGGTTTTATTCTGTTAGGTGGAGGTTATTTCATCGTCTCGGAGATGTTTGGAAATCCCTCCAGATGGAGGTGGAGGAGTCTCTCAATCCACCGGAACAAAAAGAAAAACCTCTCAGGTGATAATCTGTCCCATCGGGTCCGTCGATACCTGCTGCGAGCTGCCCAGCTGGGCGGTTGCCAGTTTGAATCCCAGAGATGTTTCCAACAGGAAGCGCTGATCCTGCATGCTGCAGCTCCAATGAAGGCCTCGGGGAAACTCTCAATCTGGAGGATGAACTCGGCCTCTGAGCTGGGATCAGGAGGGGATAACGTGAGCAGGACACGAGGTCCAATTCCTTCTGCTGGAGTGTCCAAATGCAGGACACGGGTCCTCTATCAGCTCCAGGCCCTGACCATTGACCTCAGGCTTTGGAGACAGCCTTCATTATCTCTAGACACTGAATAAATCAGAATCTTGAAACATGTTGTGCGCCTGTTTCAGGAACTAGAAGTGAGCCAGATCAGAGCTTAGCTTCAGACGACAGGATTTGGAGTCTTATTTCCTGATATTTGGACATCTCACCTCTGATTGGATAACAACAACGTGACTCTCCCACTGACTCTGTTTGCTTTATTATAAATAATGAAATTGTTTCATGATAAGGATGAAGGGTACAACCTAAGAGTGAAATTGAACTTTTAAACACATGCTTTCAGAACAACATTAAAAAGTTGGTGTATCTCAGTAGCAGGTATTAAAACATGACATAAAACAAAGTAAAAACATAAACCAGTTAAAAAGAACATTCAAAGAACAAATCTTTAATGTTTACAAGAATGAAGAGCAGCAAAAACCAGAAAAATGTTGGAAGTTAAAGATAGTAGCGTAGACATGAGTGGCTTTTGTTTTGTTTGACTGCATTGTTCTTTTTTAGACTTTCTTGTGTTTTATATGAGAAAAATGTGTAAGTTTGGTAAAATGAATAAATTGATACTTTTTTTTGTTTGCCTTATATTTTGCTTATTTGAAACATGGAACTTTGTAAACAGGGTAGGGCCTTCACACGTCGTACACTTCATCCTACCTGTTTTTCAAACAATGTTGTCAACTATTGTCTTTTTTTAATGATTGAAATAAAATAAACAAGCAAAACGTTGATGTTTTATCTCCACAAATAACACAAGCCTGGAGGAGTCCTGCTGTGTGGTGGAGTTGCTAATGCTAACAGTTAGCTTCTACTAGCAAAGACATTCTCTGCTGTTTCCTGGACGCTAAACCAACAACAGCCTTCCCCGTCGTGAGTCAAGATGGGTGAGTCCATGAATGTTAAGTGACAGTGTGACGTAGATCTGTCAGAATTTTCTAATCCTAGAATTTCACCGTCTATTTTCTATCAGAAGCTAATGCAGAGTTTTGGACTCCTCCCCTCTCCTGGGACAACTTGTGATGCTATGACATCTTGACCTACCCTCCCCCTACCTCAATTCCTGCTGCTGTCAGCTAGCTCCTGGTGGCTGCTTGGAGGAGCCTGGACCCTGGGCTCTGGCAAATCTCTGGCAGGGTTGGGCGCCCTTGGATCGCGGGCTGCTGAGTTACGAGCTCAGTCTACCTTCGGGTGGGTGGCTTCAGGCTGGGCTGGGGGTACCCAACACAGGTGCCCACATGGTGCTCTCAAAATTATGGGCTTGGGTGTTTTTAACACATAACCTAAGGCTGTGGTTGGCACTATATGCACTAGGATTTATTACCGTGTGCTTTTCAGCAGAAATTGCTACTGTTATACACCCTCATGTTGTTGGTGCAGTGATGTTTTGGTTCTGTTGTATTTTTTTGTGTCCCCTTTTTTTCTCTCTTTTTCTCTTTTGCAGGTCTAGAAGCGGATTCTTTTGCATCCTTTATTGTTTATTTTTGTGAAACCCCCCCCCTTCTCTTTCCCCCCTTTCTCTTTCATTTCCGTGTCCGTTTTTAAATTTTAACTAACCGAAAACATTTCTAATAAAGTTCTGATATCAGGCGGGGTGTTATAGCTGAATCTATAACGACCCACCTAAAACTTTAGGGTTTGTTTTCGGCACTCAGACATCTATTCTGTTTGCTATACAGCCAAAAAGGACATGGGGAAAAAGAAGAAGAAGAAGAAGAAGCTAATGCAGGAGATAGGTGTAGGAGAATATTCTCATGTTCAGCCTGCATGAAAAACTCAGACTGACCCATTATAATCAGAAATAGTAATTTTAGTAATTTAAAAATGTTTTTTCATTGAAGCACCACTTTAAAGAACCTGCTTTATCATGCATCATAGCAACAAGCTATGCAAATTCAATGCTAATTTTGTTATACTGTCCTATTAGAACTTAGCTTTGATTAGTTTAGAACACCCTACCTTTTGTGTTAATCTATACTTTTGGAATCATTTTATTGAAATGCACTTCATTGATTGTGTCGTGGTTTAGGGTTAGGGTTAGCACTAGCCTCAGTCTATTCTGATTTACTTACTGCTGTAAATGCACACGTGTTTCAAAATTAATTCAATAAAATTTGTTCTGGTTTAGCAAAAAAAAAGCTTTCTTTGAATATGAAAAAAGATAAGTTAATATAAAAAAATGGTGCGCTGGCGTGTCCAGAAATCCATAAATAAAAAAGCTGATTTAAGTTCCTGATCGCGTCGGTGATGCTGAACATTGTCCGATTTTATGGTTGCATCTCAATCAAACATCAGAAAGATTCCTAATGTGGTGAATAACCTGTGATAGTTCCAGTACAGATGTTTAGAAGTCATTAATCTGAGAAAAATCCCCAACAAAAACAACACAGCTGTGCACATCTGTATGAAGACTAAACTAAAGCTTTCAGAGTCTCAGATAAGGATGCTTCCTGGTTTTGAAGCCTCATTTTACTTTAATCTCAATCTAACTTTTTCAGAATCTTTCCTCCATGTGACACACTCTGCTAAATTCCACAAAACACCCACAAAAATAAGTGATTTCCTTTGCATGTCGGGGCCTTTGTCTGGATGTAAGTCGGTGATAAAGATTTAAAAAAACGACAAGGCTTATTTTTCCTTTAGTTCTTGAGATAAGCACCTCGATCCTGCTTTTGGATGTTTACCACACAAACAGACTCGGCGGTGTAGAGGGATTATCGAACACGATGGGCTTCCTCCGTCAATCCCAATTTCCTTCTGACTAAATCCCAAATTTATGAGCACGTTAGCAGGCATAATCCAGCCTCCATTTGCTCTTTTTCTCCCCTGAAAGAAATCAAGCGGGGAGCTGTTGTCACCAGCGCGCGAGTAGGTGGCCAACAAAAGACAGAGAAACACAAAAACATGCAACAACAACAACAACGGCGGCGGCGACGCCTGTGACGGCGTCTCCGGCGAGGCTGATGTAGGAGGCGAAATAGGTGGTCTCCTCTCTTGTTGGTTTGTCTGATTTATTGATATTTCTCACTGGGGAGCTTTTGTCTTTCGTCAGACTGTCAAGGAAAGCGGGTGGCGGCGGAAGGAGGGGGGTGGGAGACAAACGGGAGGGGGGGGGAAAGTGGTTGTTTCTGCTGATAGGGCATATTTTCTGTCAACAGTCTCTGGCAGATGAGTGTATGTGATAATACCGCTGCCAAGGAAAGTCTCTCAGCTTTTCAGCCTCTGGAAGGATATTTCTGTCTGCTCTCTCTCTCTCTCTCTCTCGCCCCCCGCTCAGCTTTCATAATTCAGTAAACTGAAGTAATTACCACAGGAGCACGCTCAGTAATTACAAAATGCTCTGTCACGGTCAGGCAGGTAATGGCATCTCTTGCTCTGCTGGCAGCGATAACACAGGTGGGACGAATCGTAGAAAACACATCTGATAGCATTGTTATGGTAAAGGAATGTCATTATGATCAAGGCCGGAGCTGCAGCCAGAGGGAGCGGGGGGGTTATTGACCCGTCTGTTCCTGCGCGTGTTGTCTCGTCGTTCTCCGCAGGTACAAAAAAAATCACTATGCTTAACTTCCAGATGTGCATTCATCCTGCGAGCGTTTTGTTTCTGTGAATCAACGTTAAATTTGTCCAATCAACCACAAATCAGCTAAATATTAAAGGTCGTTTACTGTAATCCTGTTTGTTTAGTAGAGTTTCCCTCATTCATCTCCTGGCGTGCACTCGGGATCAGTGGCGTCCTGCAGATCCAGTTTCTAGCCACAAGAACGCACCTCGTAATTAGCAAAACGCAGCCCTAATGCTCGTCTCCTTGAGAGTTTGACCCTATTTGTTTGTGCCGAGGTAATTTCATTACGCCTGTGCGATTCCCAGGAGCTGCCGCGAGTTAACACTAAATGCTCACCAGAGAGGGGATAAGTATTTGGCAAGGCATCAGCGAGGAGAAGAGAGGCAGCAGCGGAGCTCAATAACTTCCTTCATGTTGACAAATTCCATTAATGCGCAAAAGGCTGCTGTTTGTGCTCTATTTTATTTATGATAATGCTCAGGCTGCGGAGCGGAGAGGTATTCATCACTGATGCCACCTATGTGGCCTGACAGTGTGCGGCAGACGCCTGTGATTTGTGCAGAAGCACTCAGCATCATTTGAGTCGAGGTGGCGTCCCGTACCAGCATCCTAACCCTCCGCTACAGCCCCACATTCCTGATCCTGATTCACCTGGACATTTAGCTCCTGGATACCTGTTGGTTTAACTTTCTCTCAGTCCTGGAGAAACGTTTCCATTCAGAGTCCAGGAACTCTTATTTTTATGTGAACAAAATTTTCCTCCATCGTTTACTAAAAGGTTGATGAACTGTAGGTTTTATAGAAGTTCCCACAGCAATAGCTTGGTTCTTCTCAGTCTGAACAGAGAAGTGAAGTTTCTATAATAACCGTTGCTGGAGTTTCAGGTTGAGGGACCAGTACCTTCAGATTTGATTCTAAAAAGAAATCTTAGCATAGATCTGTGCAATAAAATGTGATGTTATGTGGATCTGGAGGTCCAGCATTCAAAGTAGAGGCCCAGGACCTCAGTCTAGAACAGGGGTGTCCAAACCTTTCATGACCAGAGCCAGAGTAGTCAAGATTTTTTTATTTTTCTTCTAATACAATAATGATTTTATGGTATTCTTTATTTTTACTCCTCAAAATAAATAAATAGGAATACTAGTAGAAATCTGAACAAAAAATGTTAGAAATCTATCTGCATAACAGTCTACAGTCGTCTTTCAAGAATTGCCAGTGGGGGGCACACAAAATTACTCAGAGGGCCACAAATGGCCCCTGGGCCGCACTTTGGACATGCTGTTCTGAGAACAGCTACGATACTGAAAGGAACCTTCAAGCTCCACAGCCTCTGGTAGAGATGTTCATGACATACTTCTTTCTGGTCCAAGTCAAATCTCAGGTCTTCAAGAGGCAGGCCCAGCCAAAAAGTTAAGTGCCAAGTCTGTTTAGGGCAAGTCCAAGACTTCTACAAGTCCTATTTAATTCTCATGCTCCCATGTTTCAGGTACAAGTCAAACCTAAAACCTTTTAGTAACAAGTCCATGTCATGTCTGGAGTCTGATGAGCAAGTCCAAGTCAAGACTCAAGTCTTAAGTCCCAGTGTTGATGGATAGAGGAGTCTTCCTCCAAGTAAAAATGAAAGCACCCACATAAAAAGTTTCAATTCTGATATTTTATTAGTATTTTCAAAATAAAATTTACAGCAGTCTTTGATCAGGATAACCCCTGACAGCTAATGTCTTCTCCTTTGTTCTAGAAGGAGTCTGTTTGTGCACAGAGGCAGCTGAGATCCAGGTTTGGGTTTTTATTAACCAGCTCCAGGAGTGCTGAGACCTGGTGGCCTCCAGTTTCTGCTCCCAGCATGTAAAGTCGGTTTTACTGGGTTATCACGCTCACCTTGCCTGCACGTGTTTCATGCATGCATGTGGCTTTATTTCACTGTGACTGTGATCGCGCTCACAGATGCCTGTGTGTGTGTGTGTGATTGTGCAAAAGTCCCTTGTATGTGTGTGTTTGAAGTGTTTTTAGAGGGGTGGGGGTGCTCTCACATAAAACACTGAGGTTGGAAACATTCTGATGTCAACAGCAAAGCAAGAAATAGAAAACACATTTAAATCTCTGGCGCTGAGGACAGCTTTCAGGAGCCAGGCTAGATCACCGCGCCGAGCCCGGCATCGCGTGTGACAGGGTGCATTGTGGGATTGCTCTTTATCCTCTGTGCACAAAAACACCAATTTAGAGAGGTACGACCCATTTGAGGACATACAGTCGGTGCAGGTTGTATCTATTAGAGCAGCTTAGTAACCTAAGAATCTGCAATTTAGGAGCAGGAGAAGAGGAGGGAGGGCTGGAGAAGAAAGCAGGAGTAATGCCATAACTCAGAGGGCTCCCAGAAGACGGCTTTTAGGATTGGACGAGATGACAGAACGGGTCGTCGTCAGAGAGCTGGTGATGATGTGATCAAACTGCACCCAGTCCAGCGTTTGGATTTGAGACATGCAGAACAAGTAGTGATGTTTGGGAATATACTAAACCCTTTGACTGTTGTTACGGAGGATTTTGCCATTTGACGTAAATAAGGGGCATTAAACGATGAAACTGCACCAACCTACTGTACTTTTTCCCTCCTTTGAGCTTTCAATTTTTTGTGGTTGGCAGCAGAAACAAAACCCAGGAAACTGTATCCTATCACTTAAATGGTTAAGTATTTTATGAGTAAAATGCTTCCAAATGCCTCTCAAAAACCTTCCAGACCACACCAAAGACAAAATGAGGTAATATTACGTTTCTGAAAAGTCCCCAGTATGATACCCCAACTCTGCAGTAATTGCATCAGAAAAATGGTGCGCGAGTCTCTCTGTTACATGTCAGGCCATTTGACTTGGCAAAAGCTGCTCTCATTAAGAGTGTGGGAGAGAAAACCTCTCAAATTTTTACCAGCTGAAGGCTTGTATACATACAGGAGAGAGTAAAACGTGGATGATACCGGATCATAAAACACTCGTCCACACAAGACACCGGGTCTGCTGAAGGAACCATCTGGTGAAGGAACGTTTCTGAAGGCATTTAGCAAAGCTTTAAGTCAAACATATGAACTACACGGTTCTCTACATTGTTTCTGTTTCAGAAAACAAAAGGAGAACACGGATGCTGAAACTGCAAGAAGCCATTGGTGTCCTGATTTCATATTCCAGCAACATTAAAAGAACCCAGGTTCTTGCATTCATGAAAAAAAGTATAGGTGGACACCAGTCCAGACTGCAAACCAGTGAACGTTTGTGTGTGGGAGAGCCTGAATGAGAAAATCTACAAAGATTATACAAAACAATTCACTGAGGAGCAACTTTAGGCAGAAATTTAAGGAGGGTTGGCAGGAAATCATCCTCACGGATCCAAAGTTCAACAAGGCCAAAATCGTCTAAAAGCTGTAGGCAAGGCAAAGATATGGTGTCGTAATTTTGTTCCCACTCAAAGTAAAGGTATGAAGATGGGAATGTTGGGGAATATTTGGAACATCTGTCTGCTGAAGACTGAAACTTTTCATAAAACAATTTCGGTTTTTGAACTAGCTGGTGTTTTTGTGGAATTAATGATTTTCTTTTAGCTCCAAAGCAGTTATCTATGGTTGGTTAGTTGCTTAGTAGTTGCAGATTTGGTGGCTAGCAGGTACTAACTCTCTTACACATGTGATTTAACCAATATATACACAATTAAAAAAGTAAAAGGCTCATTATACATCCATATTAAAACTTAACGCTACTATGATGGGCGGGACGTAAACAGAGCGTGTAAGCAGGGGGCGGGCTCTGGCCAGCCGTGGTCACATGGGGTAAGTCTGTTTGATTTAATCGTTTTCTTTGACCAAGGAAGGACAGTGTCCTTGTAAGCAAGGCGTCTGGCCTGCAAGGCAAGTCAAGGTTCCTTGACAGTGAGAAACACCCGAAGATATAGACATAGATATAAATATTGATATAGATATAGACATAGATATAAATATTGATATAGATATAGATATAGCTATAAACATAGATATAGATGTATACATTAATATAAATATTGATATAGTAATAGCCATAGATGTAGATATAGATGTAGACATAGATATAGACTAAGATATAGACTAAGATATATATATAGATTTAGACATAGATATAGACATAAATATAGATGTAGACATAGATATAAACATAGATATAGACTAAAATATAGATATAGATTTAGACATAGATATATACATAAATATAGATGTAGACATATATATATATAAACATAGATATAGACATAGATGTTGACATAAATATAGATAGATAGATAGATGTAGACATAAATATAGATGTAGACATAGATATAAACATAGATATAGATATAGACTAAGATATAGATATAGATTTAGACATAGATATATACATAAATATAGATGTAGACATATATATAAACATAGATATAGACATAGATGTTGACATAAATATAGATAGATAGATAGATGATAGATAGATAGATAGATAGATAGATAGATAGATAGATAGATAGATAGATAGATAGATAGATAGATAGATAGATAGATAGATAGATAGATAGATAGATAGATAGATGTAGACATAAATATAGATGTAGACAGATTTATTCATCAAATTCAATTGAGCAATTTTCTGTGAAACAATTGTGGTTTGGGTGAAAAGAAATAAAATTTAAAATCTCATGTCTTCCACATGAACAGGTTCCAACTGTTAACCCCTCAAACTCTCAGCTGTCTTTTAATGAACACTTAATATCTACTAAAACTCTCCAGAAGTGAACATTCCAGCTGCTGTGCAACAACAAAGTCCCTTAGAGAGGCTCTCGTCTGTCCCTAAAACATAACAGAAAGTAGATGAATCTTAGAAAATCCTCAATAATTTGAAGGCCCCGCCCCACTTCCAGCCCCCTTTAGTCTCGAGCAGTTTAATCTAGTGCACATTTTTTCAAAAGTATCATGAAACAGGCTTCCCCTGTAAGTAATCCCCTTCTCTGTGAAGGAAAAAGGAGGGGTTAAGAGAAAAAATCTGCAGCTATGAGCCCTTTTTTTTTTGCTTCTAGTTATGTCAGGCTGTATTTTAAACAGTGCTAATCATATACCTTTGTGGACACTTAATTAATATTACAAAACCAATTTTAATCTGTGGTCCAATTAATATGCAAATGTATGCAAATGTAGTAAAACAAGGTGGTGATTAAGTTAAGGACACTCTATTTCATGTCTTCTTTAAGTGTGAAAACAAACTGTCTTTTTCCCCTGCCGCCCCCACCCCCACCCACCTCCACCCCCTCACCCAAACACCACCCCCCCACCAGAAGACTCACATGTCTGATGGATTGTGATGTTTACCGGCCACATGCTGAGTTAGGAAAATACCCTCTGTGGTATCATTTTAAAACGACAAGCTCGAGAACAGATAAGTCAGAGCCGCTGCCTCTAATTTACAGTTTTCAGAGTTCGCCCAACACAATCGTAGTCTGGAGCATTAGTGTCCATTTACCTAAGGTCAGCGCAAAGTTAAATCCTCAACGATATCCCAAACCATTAAGAGGTGTGTTTGAAATTCAAGGAAAAGTAGGCTTGAGGTGAGAGTTGACAATTCTAAACGAGAGGATTCTCAATTCTAATTAGGCCTCCAAGACACGGTGGTGTTTCAAAGTCGGAACTGGAAGGACCTGGGGAGGCACGGGGGTGTTAGCAGGTAATAATGACTCTGAGTCGGACTAGATTTCAATAACTTTGGGAACAAAGAAGAGAAAATTAATTTACCCTGCAAGAGAGACCTGCAGAGGTAGTCTGGTCGAGGTGAGGGGGTTAAACAGCTCACTCGCTCTGCTAGCTGTTAGCTCCTTTCTGTTCACTATATGGTTTTCATTTCTCTGAGATTACTGGGATTAGCAGCACTCAAACGTTTTGGAACAGTTATTGGCTCACAAGTTTAAGATTATTTTTTCTCATAATCGTTTTTTAAAACAAATCCATAAAACGTCAAACAATAACAGGTCTAACCTGAATAGAACAAAGCAGCCCACCTAGCACACATAGGTGGGTCCCATATGGGCAATCCGTATGGGTCCCAACAGGGTTTGTCCATGGTTTCCATGGTGGTCCCACAGGGGTTTGCTGGTGTTTGAGTCAAACCCTCTGAAAACACATGTAGGGCCCATTAAAATCTATGTGGGCAAAAATCCTTCTGGGCCAATACCCATGGGGCCACCGTGGAAACCGCAGACAAACCCTGTTGGGACCAATGTGGCTTGCCCATATAGATCCCATATGGGGCCCACCTATGTGTGCTGGCTGGGTAGAACCCTTAACTTTCAAATAGAAAACAGATTGAAATAAATACATCAAAATACAGAAA
>SSNS01000312.1:280256-327756 GCA_006937985.1 Aphyosemion australe | reverse complement strand
TTATTTTCCACCAGTGTGGATTCAACAGGTTACAGGCTTCTTTGTCACACCAGCAGTCTCCCTCATCCTCATTAGCATGAGCACGTTTACAGGTAACGCTACTGGAAGGAGACATCCTGACGTGTCTACAGCGACGCTAGGCCAGAAACTCATAACCCAAGACAAACAAACAAAAATATATTTAAAAAGGAGATCATTAGCGCACATTAAAATCCACATTATAGCTTTAACTGCCTCCTCAGGAGTCAAATGCTGCGGGTGAGTCATCTGCAGGCCTGCTAACTCGCTGCACCGTGGCCTAATGGCAGCTCATGTGGACGCCTGCCCACTGATTGCAATTTGGCAGCAACATGATCAGAAGCTCAGCGAGGTATATGATGTTACTGTATGTGGGCAAACACAGATCAGCTCAACGAAACCAAGCCAACAGAGGGCCAGGCATGCTTCCTGGATTAACTGGTAAGTAAAGATGAAAACACAGAAATAACCTCCACTCACTCTCCGGGGATCCGAACATTTTCACATGCAAAAGGTCACAACATGAGGGGGAAGTAACGTTTGAGAACATACGGATTCTGAAAAGTTTCCAAGACTGATTAAAAATTCATTTGTGTTGCAATCTAAATTTGGTTGGAGCAAATACTGAATGACAATAATATAACTGTTGGTTGCAAAAGGCACCGATAGTCAATCATATGACATTTGGTGTGTCTATACATCCATCCATCCATCCATTTTCTGCCGCTTATCCAGAGTCAGGTCGCGGGGGCAGCAGCCTAAGGAGGGAAGCCCAGACCTCCCTCTCCCCAGCCACTTGGGCCAGCTCCTCCGGGGGAATCCCAAGGCGTTCCCAGGCCAGCCGAGAGACATAATCTCTCCAGCGTGTCCTGGGTCTTCCTTTGGGTCTCCTCCCGGTTGGACGTGCCCGGAAAACCTCACCAGGGAGGCGTCCAGGAGGCATCTTAATCAGATGCCCGAGCCACCTCAACTGGCTCCTCTCGATGTGGAGGAGCAGCGGGTCTACTCCGAGCCCCTCCCGGATGGCCGAGCTTCTCACCCTATCTCTAAGGGAGAGGCCAGCCACCCTGCGAAGAAAACTCATTTTGTCCGCTTGTATCCGCGATCTCGTTCTTTCGGTCACTACCCAAAGCTCGTGACCATAGTTGAGGGTAGGAACGTAGATCGACCGGTAAATTGAGAGCTTCGCCTTTCGGCTCAGCTCTCTCTTCACCACGACAGACCGGTACAACGCCCGCATCACTGCAGACGCAGCACCATTCCGCCTATCGATCTCACGCGTGAGCGTGTCTATACAGGTTTTAATAAAGGAGATATAATGGGTTAAGTCTATGGAAGCTTGGGTGTTCACTCTCAGTCCTACAGCAGTGAGACAGCAGGTGATAAAGGACACACGTAATTAGTATTGGTTCAGAATAATTTGTAGGCGTGAAAATTTTGATTTTTTAAATGATTGAAAATATTCTCAAACCACGAGTGAGGGAAGGGTGGAGCGTGAGATCTACAGGCGGATTGGTGCTGCGTCTGCAGTGATGGGGGCGTTGTACCGGTCTGTCGTGGTGAAGAGAGAGCTGAGCCTCTCGATTTACCAGTCGATCTACGTTCCTACCCTCACCTATGGTCACGAGCTTTGGGTAGTGACCGAAAGAACGAGATCGCGGATAAAAGCGGCCGAAATGAGTTTTCTCTGCAGGGTGTCTGGGCTCTCCCTTAGAGATAGGGTGAGAAGCTCGGTCATCCGGGAGGGGCTCGGAGTAGACCCGCTGCTCCTCCACATCGAGAGGAGCAAGTTGAGGTGGCTCGGGCATCTGGTTAGAATGCCTCCTGGACGCCTCCCTGGTGAGGTTTTCCGGGCACGTCCAAGGAGACCCAAAGGAAGACCCAGGACACGCTGGCGGGACTATACCTCTCGGCTGGCCAAGGAATGCCTTGGGATTCCCCCGGAGGAGCTGGCCCAAGTGGCTGGAGAGAGGAAGGTCTGGGCCTCCCTCCTTAAGCTGCTGCCCCCGCGACCCGACTCCGGATAAGCGGAAGAAAATGGATGGATGGATGGAAAATCTTTCACAGTTGAAATGTAGTGACATCAATCATTACTTGGATGCAGGAAAAACAAAACTCCAAATATGATAACATTTTTATGTTGAAAGATATAAAAACACAAGTTCAGTCCAATCCAAATTTGTGACTAATTTAAACTTGGAACGCTGCTCTTACAGTGAATTTCTGTAGGTCCAAAAAGGGGGCGGGGCTTTCTCAACTATATATAGTCTATAGCAGACTTTTAAACACCAGCGCCAAAATCAACAAGTTGAAAGTACTAACAGACCACAAAAGTTAGATTAACTTTCATTTTTTAATTTTGATATTTTTCTGCATCTGTACAATAAGACATTAAAAAAACAATAACTTAATGAAAACAACAGAATTTTTTGTCCTTTCTTTGTAGGGAAAAATTAAGTGAAAAAGCATTTGGAAGGCATAAAAAGGGTCTCACACCTTTGCCCTACTGGGATTTGGTAGATTGGGTGATGGGGGTTTTGGTAGTCTACTCTCAGCTACAAGAAAAAGGATTTGGGTCAGTCTTGTTCAGTCATGTTTGATGGATTTAGTTTAAATTTATGAATGATTCTCAAGTCAGTTTTTAAAATAAAAGTCAGTGAGGGTTTGTGGTCTTTGGGGAAATTTCTCACATTCACAACTTTTGCCTGTTGTTTGATTTACATCAACAAAAAGACACAGCAGACTAATCCCAACGAAACAGCACACCTAGATGTAAAACCTACATGTTTGTTTAAAGCTTCAGGGTGTGAAGACCAACAAAAACCGTGACAGAACCATGAACTGGGTGAAAGTCAGGGTTAAAACCAACCACGTAACCTGAAACGGTTTCTCTTCATGCAGCTTTTGTCAAATTTACCCAGCTGTCCTAAAACATATAATCCCAGAGCTTCGTGTGAGTCTGCCCCTCAGACTGGTGCTGAGGGCGACTATCTCAGAATCAGAGTGGATCGCGGCAGCACAGCACCGCCGCTCCACCATGATAAATGAGTTTGTATTGTCTGTCAGAGCGCCTTCCTGCCTGCCCAGGTCACTGGTTATTAAATTACCACTTGTCAATGTCCTAAATACTGATTGATGGATGATCATGGCAAATGAAGGACTTCTATGACTTTTGTTCCCCCCTTCCAGTTTTCTCAGAGCAAAGCAGAACCTTCACCAGATTGTTATTGACAGGTATTGAATGCAGGCTGGTGGCTTTTCTCCTGAAATGATCTTTGTGGTTTCATTAATGTTTTCTTTCACTTTCTTGTAATCTCTTAAAAGCCAGGTTTTGCACACTTTCTGACCTCGCTGCTCCAGTTCTGCTGATTAGATGATGTACAAGTAAAAATGTTGCTGCATGAAAATTACAAAACTTATATCTTTGAAAATGTTAAGTTGTTTAGGATTGTTTTTTTAACTATTGCTGTTAAGTTCCAGTTTACTTTTTGATGGGTTTGTGTCCTAAAGAGTTAAACCAACCTGATCAATTTGAACTTTAACTTGTCCCATCCAATAGCTAAACTGGGATCTGCAGAGTCTGGAAACTGGGTGAAGACATTGGGCATTCCATTGTGTTCCATGACCCAAAGGGATGGAAGTTCAACACCAATTAGAGTAACAGCTTTCATTCAGTTCTGCATTGGTGCTTTTGGATTACTTCATAGTTCCAAACCCTTCACTAGTTTTTTCAACACATTTGCAGTGGTCTCTAGTATAAACAAATGCCTTGTAAGAAGATCATCTATGTGGAGAAAAAAGCTCTGGCGCTCTTGTTTCAAAAACTAGAAGTGAGTCAGAGGAGTGAGCTTCAGATGACAGGATGTGGAGTCTCATTTCCTGATATTCGGATATCTCTCCTCTGATTGGCTAACAGCAACGCAACTCTACCACTTTGCTCTGCAACGTTGATCTTTTATCTCCACAAATAACACAAGCCTGGACGAGTTCTGCTGTGTGGTAGAGTTGCTAATGCTAACGGTTAGCTTCTACTAGCCGAGACGTTCTCTGTTGTTTTCTGGATGCTAAACCAACAACAGCCTTCCCTGTCGTGAGTCAAGATGGGTGAGTCCATGAATGTTAACTCATTAACTGCCAGCCGTTTTCTGATCAGAAAGCCCCTGACTGCCAGCATTTTTGAGAGTATTTACTGTTGTTTGAAGAGTCACAGAACATTGTGCTCTATGATCATGTAAACGCCAAATCTACCAAAAGAAAGAGTAGACTCACTTCTTACATCAGGAAGAATTGCCGTATTTCTAGTGTTATCCGTTCGTTCACAATCAGGTGCCCAAGCCTGAGCTGCAGAAGCATTTCTGGATCGACACATTGTTTTTTTCACAGCAGCGTCCCAAAACAAACTCGGAATCCATTGATTTTCCGCTTCCTGATCACGTGATGTGTGACATACACGGATGAAGATCCGCTTTAGACACGTGATGTTTGTTCTCGCAGTGCGGGGGCTCGTTCCGACGCCCACCCTGTAAAAAAATGCAAATGACGACTATAGTCGTCAATGGCAGTGAATGAGTTAATATGAAAATGTGACGCAGATCTAACTGGCTTTTCTAATCCGAGCATTTCTTCGTCTATTTTCTATCAACGGCTAAAGCAGGAAATAGGGGTAGGAGACTATTTTCAAGGTTATGTATGCATGTGAAACTCAGTGAACATGGTTTTTAAAAGCACACTGTTCTTTAAAATGTAAAACTAAAGAACCACAAAACACAACTGTGACATCCTCCACGGTTGTTGGTGAATGGTTTTCCAAAGGGTGTACCCTACAGTTATAATAAAATCTGAGCTAAGCATTGATGTCTCTGACTAGACCCAGACATCTTCAAAACCATTACTTTTAGACCAAATTTAGTCTACTATAAACATCTCTAAACAGTTTATATGTTTGTTAACCTTGAAATGCTCCCTACGGACCTTTCCTTGAGTGGTTTCAGCTGTGTGGTGCTAAGGAAGACCACTGGTCTTGGGCAGTACTGTTGCCTTAGGCACTTCCTTGGGCAACAGTAAAAGTAAGGTTTACATAAAAAATTTAAGGTTTCCCAGCAGAACGCTGCCTTTAACGCGAGGATTTATTCCACCTGTCTGTAGTGATCATGTTGTACACATCATGAAGGAGTTTAGGTGTATCGTATAAACCGGTGTTTACATGTATAAGGGTTGGATGTTTAACCTGAACATGAAGCAACCGTTTACGAAACGCTTCTTGAAACAGAACAAGCTGAGTTTTATTTGGTTGATTTGGACTCAACTGACTAAGGGAGTTCTGGAAAATCCATCTTTAGCGTCCACGCTCGTGTTGTACAATCAGAGCTAGTGCTGTAATGTGGGCTGAGTGAGCGTCTCAGGGGTGTGCTCAGGGTTGGGGGCATTGATGAGTCTGTGGCTGACATTTGAGCATGATTGAGGGGAGCGCAGGTACTAAATCACTACATTGTTCTGCTGTCAGTGGGTCCTGTCATTCCTGCACTTCACCAACAGTCAAGATGCCTCTAATGGGATAATTACCAATTAAATGAGACCATTGAAACTTGGCTTTTTGATTAAAAAGCCCCAAACCTGAGGTACCCTGACCAAAAACCTAAATGTTTGAGCTAATGAATGAAAATCATCCAAAAAATGTTTCAAAGCCTTCATCACACATCCTTCTCTCCATCGCTGTTAAACGATGCCATATTTGTGTCTAATGATCAGATAAATGAAAGAATATTTCAAAGAAAACTACCCGATTGCTGTTCTTTTTAAAGACTGGACAAACTGGAGCAGTTTGAAAAAAGACCGTAGGCGAGCCGAATGATTGTCAGCCATGCAAATAATCACTTACTTACAGTCAGTGAGTTTGCTTCCGATAAGGCAAATTACCATTTGAAAATGAGCTCAAAAACACTCTGGGCAAAAAGCTTGCAACATGATTCTCAGTTATATGAATGTGGATGTGTAACACATACACATAAATGTAGCTGCACGGCCCTCCGCAGTCCCTGAACAGACTGCAGGGATAGCTTACATATGCTCAGATCTGATGGAGGGCCGTTTTACTGCTGCGGAGCTCAAATTGCTTTTCACTCAGTAAGATGCAGGATCTTCAACACTTTTCTGTTTCAGTGGTTTTAGATGTTTACTGACACCTCTGTGGGGTTTAATACAGGTGGAAAAACTCAAAACAATTTCCTGGGAAGGTGAATAAACGGTCAGGTCTTGTGGTGATGATGATGTGGTTGCAAACAAAATGAATTGTGACATTTTATTCACAATTTAGTCACCAACCCAACCCAGAATTCTGATTTGTCTAAACTATAGTCGGAAGAGTTTGACATGGGTTATTTGAGAGGAAATGGAAGTAATATTGAAAGTTTAGGAAACTTCCGAAAAGCATGGAATAGTAGAAGCCATGAGAAAGTTTTGAGACAGTTTGCAAACTTAATCAAAGTAGCAAAAAGAAACTTAACACTCAAAAGGAGTCTAAGCTGTTCAAGGTTCTCAGTCAACCAGAGTCTGGTCATCCTTGTAGATTCAAACAACAGCAAAAAAATTCAACTTTTTCTTTACGATTTTCTCAAATCAGGCTACAAAGTGAAAAGTACCAAACTTTTAAATGATTGTAGATGGAGACGAGGTTGCAAGTCTGAACGTATGGATAGCCGTAAAAGCTGGAGATCAGTATTAAAGTTTCATTTCAAAGGTGTGGGAAACTCATTTGCAGTGGTCTCTAGTAGGAATGAATGCCTTGCAAGACGTACTCAGGGCAGAAAAAGCCCAGAATTTCTTGGATCAGCACTGACAAGTCTGATGCTGCATAGAGTAGCCTTATTTCCTGATATTTGGACATCTTGCCTCGGATTGGATAACAGCAACGCAACTCTACCACTGACTCTGTTTGCTCTGTAATGTTGATGTTTTATCTCCACAAATAACACAAGCCTAGAGGAGTCCTGCTGCACCCGCTTCGAATGTTATCATCCCATTGAATGGACGTTATCAGTGGGGAAATTCACTTGTCACAGCAGCATCATCACTCAAGAGGATAATTATAAGAAAAATAAAAACAAGGGTACATGTCTATACACATAGGCAGTAATCTAGTATTGTAATCTTCGATATGATACTCTTTACCAAAGATGAGTTTTTAGACATTTTCTTATTTTTTTTTCTCTCTTCAGGTGTCCAGATGAAGCAGCTGAAACATCTAGAACTGTTGAGGTGATGGNTTTTTTTTTTTTTTTTGCCTTGATCTAAATTACCATCAGTGAAACTTCAAATAATACAAATGATGCACAAGGTTAAATCTGCCAGTGTGATAAATTTATTTAGGGCTTCGTAACAATGCATGTCAACGTATGTGTCCATTAATGTGGAAAGACATTAAATAATGTAATAAACGTATTGAAATCTTGTTTGTTTGTTTTTTTAATCAGGTGCTGAGAGTGGAATTCGGACAAACTGTGCTGTATGTTGGAGACACTGTGGAAATAGTAAGTTTCTTATACGTGTACATTATAGTGTTTAATAATTACTTGAGACAACACTGAGCTATATTGGCACATAATAGAATAGAATAGACTTTATTGATCCCACAGTGGGAAAATTCACTTGTCACAGCAGCACCATCACTCAAAAGGATAATTATAAGAGAAATAAAAACAAGGGTACATATATATACACATAGGCAGTAATAAAAGATGAAAACAAACTTGGGTACCAACACTATGCAGCATACTGTAAGAGACACAGACAACAATGTGAATCCGGTATTGCACAAGTATAGAACACATACTGAATATTGCATTGGTGTTATTGTGTACCAGGAGCACACAGCAGTCTCACTGAGAAAGAGTAGGAAGCAGTGTGCTTCATTTCAGAAATTTCCAAAAGCAACACTGCTCACAACCACCTTTGTTTAACAACTTCGGACTTCTCTGTGTGTCTTTTGCCCCGCCCACGTGCTCGGAGATTTCCGTGTTCCTGAGAAGGCTGTGTGAACACAACCTGGACGCGCAGGGCTGGGCCAACACTACCTAGACCGTGGTGAACTGGGCCAGATGTGAAAACGCAAAAAGAATCTGATGGTTGCAAAAAATGGTGCAACACCAGTCCATGACACACACACACACACACTCACACACAAAACATACACAGCTATGACAAGTAATGACTGCAGTCCAGGTCAAAACTTCCAGAAGCCACTCTAAGCCGAACCTTCTACCCTCACAGTCTCTTTTTGAAAACATGTACACTCGTGCATCACCTACTGACAAAAGACAGTTGTGTTCCCAGACAACAAAGAGGGTTATTGGCAGCCAAGTAGAGATGTTCAGAGGGCAGTTTGACGGATGAAACATGATCCAATCATTTAGAAGGGGACATGCACAAAGATTGGTTGTGTTTTTTAGGACTGTATATTTCAGAGGGGATTAAAATGACTAATCTTTTGAACGAAACAGTTAAGTAGTTGGCTGGCATCAGTTTGTTTAGGATATTTCAAGCAATTTGGCAAAAAATGCTCCAGAAAACCATCTTCTACCACACCTTTAAATGCAGGCAAGAAAACAATTTCCCTCTGTGACAAGGAAGATTTGTTCTTGTGAGCATCAAAAACCATCATTAACATGTCCACAAAATAAATAAAGGTGAAACAAAACAAAGAAACTGTACCAGTATATTCTCTTCTGAGGTTGAGTAGAGTGACCCTCTCCCTTGTTTCCGTTTGTGCTCGTAGCATCAGCTGACCCCGACTTCCTGGTCATGGTCTCTCAGTGTTGATTGGAAGATCAAATCTGCCTTTTCAGAATCTACCTGGATGTTCCATTTTCAACTTTCTTTGTCCAGTACACCCCCCCCCCCCTCCCCCATTAGATGGGGTGACAACAACCTACTGGCCTCCTAGGAGGTACAAGAGGGGCCTTCTGGGTCCATTCAATGGGCGTGATTATGGAAGATAACGTCCATTCAATGGGATGATAACATTCGAGGCGGGTGCCTGCTGTGTGGTGGAGTTGCTAATGCTAACGGTTAGCTTCTACTAGCCGAGACGTTCTCTGCTGTTTCCTGGACGCTAAACCAACAACAGCCTTCCCTCGTCGTGAGTCAAGATGGGTGAGTCCATGAATGTTAAGTGACAGTGTGACGTAGATCTGTCAGGATTTTCTAATCCTAGAGTTTCACAGTCTATTTTCTATCAGAAGCTAATGCAGGAGATAGGTGTAGGAGACTATTTTCATGTTCAGCCTGCATGAAAAACTCACAGTGACAGATTATAATCAGAAATAATAATAATTTTTTTTTTCAGTGAACCACACATTTAAGCACTGGAGAGTTGAAACTACAAACCACATATTTTCATGTCCATCATGTTTTAGATGGAAGTGGACAGCTGAGTCTAGACCAGAGTGTGTATTGTGCTGTGTGTTTGTGTTGTTTGATTTTCAAACTTTAACTACTTTGAGTTTTAGACTTCAGGCTTTAAAGGGTAAACTTCTTTCCAAACTTTGAACAATTGTGGAACACGGATGTTTTTGTGTAAGAAGGTAGCTTTTGTGTGTGTTTGTTGGTTTATTCTCTAAAAGTGAACACCTTGTGTTCATATGTGAAATCAGAATGTTTCAAAACTATTGTCAGGCTTTAAGTGTGTACATAAAACAATCAGTTTTGTGAGAAATTGGCACAATTTGATGGTTACAGACAAGCTTTTCATTTACACACATTTTGTTGGCTAAACTTTTGACCTTTTTCTTTAAAAAATACGTAAGTACATCCTGCTAGCTTGTATTAAACGATTGAAAACAAATAAGCTTTAATTGGGTCCATCAACCAGAAATAAAAGTTTAAACCATCTGCTACCAGGAGTATCTTTAAGAATTCTGCTAAATTGATTATTTTTCTGATGTCATTATGTATTGTTCATGTTTATTTTCTGGAATACCAATTATTTATCTGACCAGAAACTCAATGAAAAACTATAATCGACACTGAAACTTGAAAAATATTCTTTTCTGACTATTTTTCATGCATTAGTGAGAAAATAAAGGTTGTAGGTATTTTCCAAAATCTTTCAAGTGACAAAAGCTGCTTTTTAAATCACCTGACAGCCATGTGATTCATATAGTCATGTGTGAGAGGCCATACACTTTCATATTATGCTCAAAAATAATGCCGCAATCAACAGTCAATAAACCTGCAAGGTAATTAATTAGAAATGCTTCCCTCAGCCTGCCAGAAAGCTCTTTAGATTTTCAGCCAGGTGCATGAGTCAACGCGTCTTCTGGACTGAATCGGGATGAATAGAAAGGTTATAAAAAGCCCTTTAAGCTCATCTTATCCTTTTAGTTGCTGAGTCTATAGCTGAATTTGGAGCTACTGTCAACGATATTAAGTTTGCGGACGGGATTGGGAGTTGAAGCTATACAGTTCCAAACTAATGCCAGTTTGATTAAATGCTCGGGATACAAACAGCAGGGGTTTCTGATCCCTTTAGCATTGTAGTTCAGAGCTCCTCTCATTGTGCCGCTCTCTTCCTCCTCAGCCGACCTGTCGTATCACTGTTGCTCCAATCATCTAAGAGTACACGATCGCTTCAGCTGAAGCTTTATTTACGGCGCTTGTTTACATTAGCCGATAAGTGTTTATTTGATAGCAAACCCAATCCAAGCAGTCACTCGGCGACGCCGGGCCCAATAAGCCATGGGTCTTTAAAAGTCACAAAGTGCTGCCGTGTTTAACAGGGTTAAACTCACAAACAAAGATGAATTTAATTCAGCGTTTAAATTTGGCGCATGAGGGGAGGGTAGAAAAACATTTCTCGCAGAGCATACTGCAAATTAATTCTTATCGTGGTGATGAATAATCATGCTTCTTATGAGGAAGAGTCAGAATCCAGCAGCACTTTGAGCCGTCATAATTAACAGACTCACTCAACAATGGGCACATTCTCAAAGAGACTTCTTATTAACACAGACATAATGGCTAAAATGCATATTAAAATGGGTATTTAGAGTGGAAGGGATCAAAAAGCACCAATGAAAACACAGCTTTATGGTCGACGGGTTTCATTGTTTCAGCGCTGACTGAATGTCAGCAGACAACCGAGGTCCGGGCCGTACTGTACGAGCGCCCTGAGGTGTCTAAAAGCTTTGGCGTGACACTGCCATTACCCAGGGGCCTGTGCACACCTCATTAGCAACAGAGTATCCTTTGGCCACCCATGGGCAAGATTCAGTTCCTCTGTGGCTTAACAAGATCACTTTTAATCTGCGGCGAGATGTGCAATCGCTTCCTGATGAACATACATCAGCAGCTCTCAATTATTTCCAGGCTGGATGAATTCACGATGCCGTTGATGAATTTAGACAGATCAGGATACGTTTCTGGGGAAATGTGGATAAAAAATGGTTGAAGGTTGAATGTAAAGGTGTTTATGAATCGGAACAAAGCCAATCATGTGAGCTGCAGTTCAAAAAATAAAAATTCACAAGTCCAACCATCTTTTTCAGGCTCCGTCTAGATTTGGAGAATCTGATAGTCAGTGAAAGGGGTATAGCATCGCCCCCGGACACACTGGATACTGTCAAACAATCCTAAAAACCTAACGTTATCTCACCTTTTCAACCCGTTGTTGGCACCTTTTTCTAACAAAATGTAACCTACGTAACCGTAAAGCAATTTGGTGTGATAGTTAGCGTCTAGCCCGACAGTTTTTAGCTTTCTTGGTTAAAACACAGGTGTGTAGTGCCACCAACATTCTGGGAAATCCCCGTAAACTGCTTGATTATTGGTTCACACACACACACATGCACGCACGCACAGATACACATTTGTTATTTGCACCAACAGTGTTCTGGTGAGAACCAACATCTCATCGACCTGTAATTCTTGTAATTACTGTGTGTTCAATGACAATAAATCTGGAATCTTGGAATTTGTCTCCAACTAGCTTTGAGCAAATAACCAATATTTAAAAAAATAATCTTTTGGCATCTTGCTAGCGCTTCCATCTATAGAAAATACCAACGTTAAAACAGTTTGAGTGACAGGAAACTGTGTTTCAGCTTCTACGAGGTAATTTAGCTGAAGAGTATTCTGGTTCAGGTGGGATATTTTTCTAGTTTCCATCTAGCAAAATACTGAAGATCATTTTCAAGGGCAAGTTCTTTTGTTTACCACCTAAAAGTTTTTTCATCAAGTGCCCTGGAAAGAAACAAGGACTGGACAGAGAATGGTCTTTGCAAAGTCTGGACAACTAGGAGTCAAGAGCATCAAAGGTTACAGAAAATCTGACTGTTTGGAAACACATTTTAGAAGATGGGTGATGGTTTCTAGTTGTGCACAGTATCGTACGATCACCAAAATGCAAACGTAATACACCTTTGTCTCATCTGATGGGGCCTCTAACTCAGGTAAATCAACCAGACAAGAACAAAGAAGCTCCATCTTCTCCACATTTGCCTCCATCATGAGATGGATGGTGTGATTTCTAACTGAAAAGCCGGCTCCACTGTGTGCTTGTCAGGGGTGATTACAAGCCTCGTAAGAAAAATGAGATACTGGTTGACCTATTTCTGAGCACTTTGTTTCACACCGTTCCCCCACCATCTCCCCTTCCTCCATTCCAGTCCTTTCTTTCGACCAAGTTTGCCCGTTCCTTTCATTTTTCCCTTCAGCCTCTCTGCCCACCGGTCCTTTTGGAGTCGAGGTCAGGTCAGAGGCCACCTGGCTCCTCCACGTTGCTGAGCGTGAGCAACCTGGCAACAAAGGCCTCCCCTTGTTAGAGCTCTGTCGCTCGGTGCCAAACTTTCACCTTCACCCCCTCCCCTTTAGCCCCTGTGTGAAGAAAACCCCTGCAGGGATGCTTCAATGGGGGGCCTGTGAGCGCTGGGATTGGTGCAGCAGCAAAGTTTGGACGCTGTCATGAGGAGAGTCACACTGGGAGCTCATGAGTGAGGGAAAAGGGAGGTGACGCACCTCTGCTTTGGCTCGAGGACAAAGCCGCTCAGACATCAGAATTTTTATTTTCGAACGCCACTCGCTCGGTTTCTTTTTCCCAAATTTAAAAACAGATTTTTTTTTTCAAGTGACTAATAAAACAAAGCCTAATTAAAACAATACGCTGTGTAATGTGATGAAAGGGTGTTCGTTTCCCAGCGCCACTGATGTCCTGAAAATCCTGTGTGTTGAGTTTTGCAGATAAGAGTTAAAGAAACTGGCAGCAGGCCCTTCGTTTCTCAGATCCGCAGCAAAGCAACATGGGAGACCAGGGGTTTGGTCTTAAGAAGAAGTAAGTAAGTAGAGTTTGTTATTTCACCGCCTTTGACTAAGGTCATATCAAATTAACAGACGACTGGCTGAATAAAAATAGCATACCATTAATTCATTTTTTTCTACTCTTCGCTCAGAAATCTTAAAGGTTGACCTGATTCTGAGCGTTAAACTATAAAAAAAGATAAAATAGAAGGGGGTGGTGGTATTAGGGGGGGAAACAGTCCAATACCCCACATGGACTCATTTAAGCAGATCAGGTTTCATGAGGGAAATCCGTTTTACATCACTCATCCAATGGTTGGGTTGCTGAGTTAACAGATCAAGGACAAAACCCAGTCCTGCCTCTCCCCAGAGATACTCTCAGCTGCACCTTAGTTGTCCCAAGGTATTCCCAGGCTAGAGAAGAAACAATTCCTTCAGCACGATCTGGGTCTATCCTGGTGTCTCCACCAGAGGAAGGTGACATGAACGTATTGCAATAAGATGCTCAAACCACTTTAACTGACACCTTTTGGATAGGAGTAGCCATAGCCCAGAATCTAGACCGTCATTTGCCAAAGCAAAATTGACAGTCTAGCCATGTTCCATTAGAACCTCACAGCCCAGGCCAGTATTGTGGCTGGCCAATCACAGCGTGTTTATTTAGAAAAATGATGTATTATTTTATGTTTTATGTAGTTCTTCCACGATGTAATGGCGGACTGCCCCATTGACTGACACCCGTAGTGGTCCAATCACAGCGCTCTATTGGTTTGGTGGGCCAATCACAGCACTCTGTTGGTGGGTGGGATGTTAATAAAAAACAAAGATGGCGACGGCTTGTTTGAAACGGCTTTAGCATCAACTTTGGACTATTTAGACTTGGGCTTTTCTTTGAGTCAAGAGCAGATAGAGGTAATTTATTTAGTAAAAGGATGTATTTTTGTCTTCTTCAACAGAATATGGCGGACTGCCTCGTTGACTGACATCCATAGCGGTGAGCACGTCACGTTGTTTGTTATCCAATAGCATGCGGAGACAGTTTGAAAGACAACCGTGGATCCTGCCTCATGACTGGAAGCCATCAATGGACCAATGGACAGACTATATTTTGACGATGGCTTGCCAGACTAGAGGACCAACTCTACTCTAGGACTTTCAGAGCGTTGTCCTTCAGCTCAGCTTTGTCTTCACCATGACCAACCAGAGAAGAGATGAGACCCAGAGGTTCCAACACAAGAGAGATCCATAAACACCAAAAACAGGATCAAAGACTTGGGGCAGCCTTGCCACAGACCAGCCCACAATCAGAAAGAGCTGGACGTTTTGGTGAGGATGTGGATCTGGCCCTTGCTTTGGTTCCAGATAGCCATTAGCAGTGACTCTAGCATCCAGGGGCGGACTGGAACACTTTAATTCAGGCCAGGAATTTGGTGTCAGGCCACCGGGAAATGTCCCGATGCTCCTGATGGCCAGTCCGCCACTGCATCCCCCTAAAGAACGCCCCAAGGGACATTGCTGTAAGCTTTCTTCAGATCAATAAAAAATCACATGTGAGCTGGAACACAATAACATCCTCAGAAACTCCATAAGGATGAAGATCTGGTCCATTCCTCACCAACAGAAACAATTTTAAACCTTCCAAACACAATCACTGCTTTTTCTATCAAACACTGGCAGAGATTCACAAACTTTGTGGTCAAGCGAAGCTGAAAAATGAAATCAATTTTCAGGTGATAAAGAAGAAGGAAAAACAAAAACAGTGTGTGTGTGTGTATGTGTGTGTCATTTAATTGCTCCCACATTCGTTAACAAGCTTAACTCTTGTCTCAGCTCTACGCGCCACACTCAGCATTCAAATAGATCCTAATTATTTCTAGTTGAAGGTCTTCAGATTGCCAACTCTTGTGTTGGCCGATGATAAAAAATGCCTCTTTCAAACTTAATCATTACAAGTACATTCGACGAGTATAAATGGCTCTGAGGTTAGAGCTGTATTAAATCTCGTGTCCATTTTTGGTTGAATGGGCGCAAAAATTACAAAAAAAAAGCAGATTACGTCCTCAAATCAAACTCTAACTGATGATCGCGCACATAAACAGTCAATTATGGAATGTTTACTGTGGTGTTATTTGTTTCTCTTTGCTTGATAACGCTGGCTTTAGATTGACAAGGATTTATGGAGAAACGCAGCGAACGGAGTAAAAGCCAATCATGTAAACACCCATTACAAGTCCGCTGAGGAGAATTAAAGCAGCTAAATCAAGATTTCTTTTTTTTTTCTTTTGTCTGAAAACAGACAAAACAAAAAAGAGATGCCCAATGTTTAATGAGGAGAAAAGATGATGGGCAGTGCTGGCATTGTAATATGCAAATCAGAAATAGTGTGTGAAATAGTGTCTGATGCCTTTTTGTGCCAAGGCAGATACGGATGAAAACCGCTGCTGGGAAACGGGTCTGATAATTGAGAAGTTTTAGGGAGCAGAAACAAACTTATGTTGAGATAAAGTTAAGAAGAAATGCATTCAGTTGATCCAGGTCCATCGTTTATTGAAGGAACGAGCATCGCCCTAGGCGTGTTATTCTAGGGTTCTGAAGTAAAATCAGCTCATGTTAAGAAATGGAGTTATAGCCGTTTGGTCAAATCTTGAAAATAAAGCATGATCTCACACAACATCAGGAAGATAATGTGCTGTCGATGAGTCTCAGCTACCAATACCAACATTTAGCTTCACACCTGTAACGCTAACAGAGCTGTAGCCATTTTTGTGTTGGCTAAGTTCAGCTATGGAAGCCATTTTCAAAGAGGTTCTAGAACAACATATTTGTTTTTTTGGTTTTTTAATTTAAACATGTTGAGCCTCTATACAGTATATAAAATTTGTTGACATCAGGAAACATGGATGTATTGGACACAACTGCATGTGAGTAGACTCCGGGAGGTAGGCAGGCAGGCTCTGGAGCAGGAAAACACAAGGAACACTAAAAATTCTCAGGAGATGCAGGCAGGGCTACTTAATAGATAAAAAAGAAAAATAGAATCTGACAAGGGAGGAATGAGCCAGGTAGCTTAAATACTTAGGGTAGTGATTACAAATGAGGAACAGGTGAACTGTATACAGATCAAGATCAGGTGTGCATCAGGAAAAAATGAAGCTGAGGGCAAAACCAGAGAGACACAGATCATGACAGTTGGGGCTCAAAATGACCCAAGAGTCCTGATAAATGGCCAAATACAACCCCAATATAAAGCCCTACAATGGGAAGACTGGTTTACCCCGCTCACTCAGCCAGGACATGAATGTTAAATGAGCTGCGTGCTGATTGGCTGGTTTATCCAGGTGACTGATGCTGCTTGAAACTGGAAACACTGTACTGATGTGTACAGTTTTCAGATAAATCAATAGGAAAGCTATGGATCTGTATTCAACCTTAAACCGGGACGTTAGCAGTAGCTTAGGCTAGCGTTGTTACACAACAATGTGGTGAAATACCACCACCACCATTTATATGTTGCTAACTTTAAAGTGGGTTGGGACATGCACATTTAAGGGGTTGTGTCTAAGTGGACTACAGCTCCTGCGACGTGTTCTTGCAGCTTTGATCAGAGTGAACAGTGTCTCCACAGCATTACAAAAATGCTAATTTACAAAGAAAAGCAGGTAGGAGATGACACAGACCTTTGCGCACAGATCGCTCACTCATCCGCTGCGGTCTCATGAGGAAATGCAGCTTTTTGATAAAAAGTTTCTCTTCATCGTGAATAGAAATATTTTTTTAACAATTTGTTAGAAATAATATTTGTAAAAAACACATTATTTGTGTCTTTCTGGATACCGTATTCGGGTTCGGCTCCACCCCTAATACAAATGCAGCACAGATGACTGAACCCTTGCCGATTCTGTCCTTTAGCTTTGGCAGCCATCTTTAACAGACGAAAACTCTATCAAACTGGATTCATTTGGTCCTTTATGGTCTTATTGACATGAATGAATGAACTAACACGACTAAGTGGGTGATGCATGTCAGGTGATCTTGTCATAACCTGAATCATTCACCTAAAATCCTTCAGGCAGCAACGAGCAACAATGGGAACGTTGTCTGTGATGCTGTGAGGCTTTTGAACTCTGACCCTTCAGCCGTCCTCTGTTACAACAATATGATTGTAGTCCTTTAAGAACGTTTTTAGGTTATTTATCTAGTTGAGGCTGACCTAAGTGACACGCAGCTGTTAAACAACATGAAATGAATATTCTAAGGCCTGAAATTTCTTCTTTTGTCCTCCGATTGTCAAGTTTCCTGAAAATCTCCAAAGGCATTTTTGTGGTATTTATTAAAATGTAACCATAAGAAGCTGATTCTGATTTTCTAAACACTTATTAAGTCAACACCGCATCCTAACCTGTTTTCTGCTTTAACTCTTTAACGGTGCAAACGGATTTCTTTACCAAACTTCCTTTAATCAGATGCCACGAGTGATGGAAAACGTTAAGACTGCGCTTTCATCAAGGTGGTAAAGGCCTTTAAATTAGGCTAAAATAAGAAATGTCAAACAATCCCAAGCAGTAAATCCTTCAGCCGACTCTCTGGCGTGTAATCAAGGTGTAATTTGCTCTGCAGCTTTGAAGACTCTTCTCATTGGCATGATTGTAGAACAATGGACCAGACCGAGGACAGAAACGGGAAACTCTGCTGAGTGCTATTAATAAAAGACACGTCTCGTCACTCTTAATATGGCAGGAAAACCTAGCAGCCTTTGAAGTCCGACCCGCTCTCTTAACTTAACCCAGTCTCCGCTCATCTTTAGCTCAAACTTTGCCTTTAATGTGGCGAGGCGGCCGGCTTCCCCGCGCCGACCCAGCTATCACGTCACTGGACGCCTTCAGAACCGGGATTATTTGCATTTCCTGGTCCGTTTGAGCTTCAATCACACAAAAGAACCCAGGACTGCTGAGCAAAAAAAAAAGAAGAGAGAGAAAGATCAGGAACGAAACCACCCCTAAAGTAATGTGGTGCGGCTGAACTCAAACCAGATGAATCTTCTCTATTTTTACCTTTTCCTCTGCCAAGGAAACATCAAGCACATCCTGTACGCTTCAGTGAAAAGGGCCCGGCTTTCTAAAGAGCAGACGGAACAAAGATGTTCAACCCCCCCAAGACACATCTTCCCTTCCAATGTTTGCTTGATTTGGTAGTGTATGATCTTAGAGGCAGGGAGATTGAAAACGATATGAACACACGCTGGAGTCTTTGAATAAAGAGCCAGGTAGGACACACGCATAACCTCCTTGTGTGGAATCAGAGCTGGACAACAAAGCTCAAAGACTTAAAGATGTTTGAAACCAAACAATACTTCAAATTAGTGGCTAAAATCCTGATTTTAGAAGCAGTTTAACTATTTCAATATTCAGTATCAAAGATAACCTGAGTAAGCACCAGACAATCCAAGCTACCTGGTGCTGGGTGTAAATGTGACATTACAGAATAGTTTAAATTCAGCCATAATGGAGAGTTTTACTAGGCTGGCAAGACATCCTATCTATGTAAATATGTAGTATGGCCACGACCCATACAGAGCTCAGTCGTGGGGTGGAATCTATATGGTTGTCTTTCACACTGTCTGTACGCAACTGGATAGTGCTAGGACCAATCAGAGCAATGTGATGTACTCACCTCTATGGATGGTAGTCAACAGGGCAGTCCGCCATACACCATCGAAGAGGAAATAAACGACTTAAGTACCTCTATCTGCTCACGTCTCAAAGAAAAGCACAAGTGTAAATAGTCCAAAGTTGATGCCAAAGCCATTTAAAATGAGCGCCGTTCCTTGGCCAACACCATCTTTGTAGTTTTTCTCAGTTGCAGCTCTGATGCTAAGCCCGCCCAACGTCGCTCTACAAACAGAGCGCTGTGATTGGCTGGACCTAACACTGTGCGGTCCAATGGTAGACCTGCTGAGGCTAAAATGGTAGCGTGGCTAGACTGACCTGCAGAGCAAAATCTTTTACTATGGTTTGTCTAGATTTCTAGGCTAGGGTTTTCCAGCATGAGCGGCTTGTTTAAGGTCAAAGGTCAACGCAGAACTCATGGTTTCATTAGTTACAGCAGGTGGTCCTAAAGCAGCAAAGCAGCCCCAGACCATCACACTACCACCACCATGTCTGACTGCTGCTATGGTGGTTTAGTGTTAGTTTGACTCCAGATGGAACGGGACACACACCTTCCAGAAAGATTGGCTTTTGTCTGGTCAAACACTGAATATTTACCCAGAAATCTTTGGTCGATTTACGTTCCTACCCTCATCTATGGTCACGAGCTTTGGGTAGTGACCGAAAGAACAAGATCACAGATACAAGTGCCCAAAATGAGTTTTCTCTGCAGGGTGTCTGGGCTCTCCCTTAGAGATAGGGTGAAAGGCTCTGTCATCCAGGAGGGGCTCAGAGTAGATCTGCTGCTCCTCCACATCAAGAGGAGTCAGTTGAGGTGGCTCAGGCGTCCGGTTAGGATGCCTCCCTGGTGAGGTTATCTGGGCACGTCCAACCAGGAGGAGACCCAAAGGAAGACCCAGCACACGCTGGAGGGACTATGTCTCTCGGCTGGCCAGGGAACGCCTTGGGGCTCCTCTAAAGGAGCTGGCTCAAGTGGCTGGGGAGAGGGAAGTCTGGGCCTCTCTCCTTAGGCTGCTTGCCTTCGTGACCCGACTCCGGATAAATGGACAATAATGGATGGATGGATGGATGGATGGATGGATGGATGGATGGATGGATGGATGGATGGATGGATGGATGGATGGATGGATGGGAGTCTTTGGAAGCTTGTAGGGCTTTAGATCTTGTTCTGGGTTCTTTAGTTATTGAAACCTTTTAAAACAGGTCCTGATGTGTTGCTTTTTGAGGTCTTTTAACCTATTTCATATCAGACAGGCTCTACTGAAGTGAATTCTTGATTCTACAGGTTTGGGTGTGATGGAACTGAACTCAGGTTTTTAAATAATCATAATAAACTAGTGATTTAATCAGGGACTGATTATGTCTTCATAGGGCCAGGTTTTGTTCTAAAGAAAGTCCGAGCTCTAGTATTTGAGGGGCAAATCCATGACAAGTCTCACATTTTAGCCAGTAAATGAAACTTGAATCTAAGCCTGAGAGTGGAGTCCCCGTCTCGTTTGCAAAGAAAACTCAGAGATCTCCACCTCCATCCAGAGTTCTTTAACTCAACCAATGAGATTACAGCTTCCTGTGGCAAATGTTTGTGTAACTAAATCTCCAATCCACTAATGGACACATAAAACAGCCTTTCATCGTGAAAGAAAAGAAAAGACTTTCACACAGATAGAAAATAAATATAAAACATTCCAGCTTGATTCAAACAACGTGGCACCTGCGACTATTCAACAAGGGCACTTGCAGATTGCCCATCATCAGTAAGAGCTGCAATTTCTGCCGCGGAAAAAAGGAATAAAGACGCACAGCCGGTGAAAACACGAGCCTGGATGGTTGTAATCAGGCTGACATTGTGAGTCTTGTGTACATCTCTGCTGCTGCAGGAGAGCTGATATCTAAATAAATATTCAGTATTTTATTATTGATTTGTTTTAATTAAGCTGAATGCTCATCGTAAACGTATATTTTGGAGATTTCAGTGGGAGTTTCTCCCGTAACACACACAGAACGAAGACCACACATAACTCACTCAGATCCATAAACGTGCGCAGGAGAAGCAGAGATTAATGTGCTATGTTTAAACCTAACCTTTTGTGGAAGTCAAGTGTTCTGCCGGGTTATTTCTAATTTAAAACCGGAGCTACAGAAGCCGCTTTACATCCTTGTTCTTATTAAAGACGTTTCAGGACACGCCGTAGCCAGGAGGCACAGCTCAAATATATATGATTCAGTGGAAATCTGCAGAGGAAATCTGGGTTTTACACCAAGCCTCTTCTGCTCTTTGTAACTGCAAGCTGTGATAAATGCAGTCTGCGGTGTTAGGTTCTGCACAGGAAAGTGGTTCTAATCATTGCAGAGCTGAACTTAATTCTCATCAGATTGTCTTATTATGGTTTTTAAACTTTCCAAAGGAATTATCGCGTCCAAAAAAACAGCCACCGGCAAAACACACTTAGAGCAGAAGGTAGGGAAACATCCTGTTGTCCTGCCAAGAACAGCGTTGAGCGAGCGATTTTGTCATTTAGTTTGGGAGGACATGTTGACTGCTGCAGTGACGTTTGATTCCACAGCAAAGCCTCGTCTCTCAAATTTATGTCCTGAGCTTTTTATGCAGAACTGGCAAACATCCATCTGTGGCCGAGCTCCGCTTGCAAAAGACTCATAATTTAAACTTCTAAAAGAATCAAAGGGGTGGAGGATCTCACACTTTGGCTTTCAAATTCTGATTTTTTTTCCTCCAGTGGGTGGAGAAGAGAAAAACGCTGTCTTTTAGGAACCGCTGCACTGTAATAATGATAAAAATATGTTCCTGTACAGCTAGGAAAACGTCCCCTCAAATCTGAGCCGTTAGTAGGTTATTAATTGGTTTTAGAGGTCAGAATGACTGTATTTGTGCGTTTTCTTTAAAGTTTATGAGTCTTTTTACCTTCTAAACACACAACTGGTGATTGAAGCTGAATATTTACAGACAGAAATGACTTTTATTTATAAGGTTCAAGAGGAAATGGAAGCTGCAGCTTCAGCACAGAACCCCAAAACTAGTTTTTGTAGGAATCAGTTATAACGCTTGAACTATATAAAACGTGTGGACAATCATGATCAATAGTAATGTTAAAGAAGCAGTCAGTGGTTAATTAGGGCCAACATGGTAACCACACTCCTGTGTCTCTCACTCCCTGATAGAAGATTCAATCAGCGAGAATGCGCCCCAGTCCCCAGCATGCACTGGGGTGACCTCAGTCAGCTTAGCACGCTAATGAAGGTATAAGACCAGAGGTTTGCAATGGAGCAACTTCTTTTGGTAACTTGTTAAAGCAATTATTAAAGTTGTTGATTCCTCAATTGCCTTTTACTTGTTGAAATAAAAAGGGAACAGTTTTAAAAATTCTTCCGTGAAACTCGCCATGATACATTTGCACCAGTTGAGTTGATTTCACATCTGAGACAAAAGATGGAGGGAGCGTTGTGATCTGCAAGGGCTCAAACCTGGACAGGTGAAGTATTTTATCTCATTTTAGAGAATTTTAACCAACATTTTATTTAAGAAATAATAGTGCAGATAATTTTGCATGCTACATTTACCATTGGCTAATACAGCTCTAGCTCGAATGCTAATTCAACCTGCATTGAATTAATGTCAGTCTGTAAACCTCAAGCTAAGAGTGGAAGAGGAGAGAGAAGCACACTGACAATTGGGCTTTGGTGAGGTTGCGGAAATGGTATGAATGAATTTTGTGTCACGAACATGTTCATTTCATGTTCTTACATGTATTTACCAGCTACAGCTGATAGCATTAGTGACATTTTATCACGCAAATAAGGTGGAAAACGTTTAGATATCGGCCATGAAAATCAGCCCAAAAAATCAGCAGCACATATCAGCCATTGGCTGACCATGACCTCTGTATATTGACATTGGTATCTGGAAAAAACAATATCGGTCGATCTCTAGTAAGGATAGCAGGGTCGAGAGCTATAGCCGTTTACATTTCTAAATCTCCTCTTCTTGTCTTTGGGCTGCTGACCCCCAGCTTTAAAGAGCGAGTCACCCAAATCAACTTTTAATTTTCTGTTAGCCCTCTTTAGGGTGAAAGACTGCACTACATTTGAATTTGAATCAGCCATCACTAGAGGCTAAAACGTAGCCACCCAGCCAGCACACATAGGTGGGCCACATATAGGATCTATATGGGCAAGCCGTATGGGTCCCAACAAGGTTTGTCCACGGTTTCCATGGTGGCCCCACAGGGGTTTGTGTCAAACCTTCTGAAAACCCATGTAGGGGCCGTTAAAATCTATGTGGGCAAAACCCCATGGGGCCACCATGGAAACTGAGGACAAACCCTGTTGGGACCCATATGGCTTCCCCATATAGAGCCCATATGGGGCACATCTATGTGTGCTGGCTGGGCAGTACAGCATGATGTCTGCTGCACTGCTGCTGTGGGGAATAATAGCAGCTGAGTCTCGGCCACGCCTCCAGGCCACGCCTCCAGGCCACTCAAAGGCCAATATGAAATGATACGACTCAGAACCACTTGTCTCCTCCAGAAAACCTTCCTCTCCTTCTGGTGAAGGAGGTGGAGAGAAATCCTCCAGACTAGGACGCGTGTTGCCATTTCCCAGTCCGAGTGGGGTGTGTCTCTTAGTGTGTTTGTGTTTGTTAGCAGCTCGTCTTTCCGACAGAGAATCTGAGCAGGAGGAGGGTGGCTGTCAGGCACTTCTGCAGCAACGCCTCCTTTACTTTTCGAACAGGATGTGTGGGTGGAGTGAGACTGGTAGGGGGGTGACTTGCTCCAATCTCCCTAACTTCATAAAACGTAAACTGTGATTGAGAAAAAAATTGAAAAAGACAGTAAATCACAAGTTTAGATGCATAAAGTCCAACTTCTTGTGATCTGTTTAAAGTCTGAATGATCTTCCTACTGTGAAGTGTACCTGAGTTATAGAGCCTCAAAGGGGGCGGGGCTTTCTCACTTGATTCGACAAAATTTTTGTTTCTTATTTTTTAAAACATACTATCACAAGTTAAGGCACATGTTTTCATGCTTTTTCTTATTTAAGTTTTCCCAGTTCCTTTGAGGAGATCTGGTGTCGTCATTCAGTTGTCCAAAATGATATTGTGGCCAACAAGCTACTGGATATGGTTTAGAATAATTTATTTTTATAAATGTATAAACTAATGATTAATAAACGGGTTATTTTTCCTTAAAATGGTGATAAATCTGCAGAACTGGCTAAATGTGAGCGCAATCCTTAAGCAACGAAGCTCAAATTCACCTAAGCTTCACCTGAGAGACACAAAAACAGTTCAAACAAAACCAATCCATCACCTGGAGCAAATGAAAACAAAAAGCTATGAATTATTTACAGCCTCACTTTATTCCATGTTGCATCCACCGTGGGTTTATTTGAAGTCAAAGGGTGTGGCCAAACATGGCTAATGAAACCCAGCTGCTCACCGCGCAGACGCGGGCCACAATCCGGCCCGACTCGTGAAACAACAAGAAAATCAAAACACACAAACAGAGAAAGAAGCATTTGCACACAAAGACAACTGAATGGAGCGCGGCGCGTCCGCGGTAAAGAGGCTGGTGTAAACAAGTGGCCCTGCTAAAAACAATACAGCTGGATTTCCACTCGATAATCATCACTCACTGTTTACCGCAGCAGAGAGGCTCCAGCCCCAAACTGCCTCAGGTTCCTCAATAACACAAACCAAGCTGGATTCACTAACTCCATCTCTGTGATGATGCATTTAGAGACTAAGATCTGGCACCGTGCGTCCTGCTACTGTCCAAACACATCAAGAAAAATCTGAATCATGTGTCTTCTCAGCGAGAAGAAACAAGAAAAGTTTAAATCACAAGACCTGAGTTTAAACATCACTTTTGGCACAACTTCCTCCTAACTGTGACTAAAAGTCTCCATTTTTTTTATAATAAATTCTAAATGTCTTTAATATCCAGGACACATTTTCCCCAGCAACATTTACTAACCATTGCAAAACTAATCATTCCTCTTTATGGAAAAAGAGCTTATCATATGCAAAGTGCTCAACATCAATGTCTTCATATTCTCGTTTGAGAAATTCATTGCGCGGTGAATTCCCTCGGGAACGCCGCTGCCAAGTTTCTGCCTTCCAAAAGTTTTTTTTTTTTTAATTCTTTCACTTTAATTCAACTTGGCACGTTATTTCTCAGAAATACCGTCGGGCTCCGGGGAGAACCGTAGACGTGGTCTCACTTGTTAGTGCGGGTTTTAGTGCTGAATGAGGATCAGACAATGGCTGAGGGGAGAGGGGCTGCAGTCTAGCGAGGTATTGACACAGGAGATATTGCTCGAACAAAGTGGATCCGTGAGAAAAGAGATCCAGCGAGCGTGAAGGAAGAAGAAAAAAAAACAGAGTGAAAGAAAGATTATCTTAATTATCATTCAGGAGCTGCTTAGTGCAGCACCTGTGCATGAATAATGTCATTTATAGGCACATTGAGATGTGCATAATTCCCCCTTAAATCATACACATTAGCGGCATAACAAGGGATGAACAAGTCTCAGGCTCAACAAGGAGCGAGGGGGCTCATTGTCAGCCCTTCACCTCCACAATGAGGATATATTTCTCTATTCAAAGACTCCACTCTTCTCTTATTTAACACTTTTGGTCCAGAGGAGCTGCGAGGTTACAAATCCTGCTTCATATCACTGCGCTACATCACAACAGACGACGATCCGTTAGCACTCGAAGAGGGGTTCAAGCAAAAGAGTGGAAAGTGACTAACCAGGACGCATGAATCATCATGAATATGAGAATAAAGAAGCATAAAAGTGTTTTGCTTTAAAAAAAATCTGGGTTTCTGTATTTCCAGCAGGCTTAATAAAAAAGGCAAACTAAAGGTTCAGTTTGAAAATTAAATGCACGGTTGAGAAAAACCACAAAGTAACAGGAAGTGTTGAGTCCTCGATTCATTAAAAACATTTTCAGAGCTTCTCTTTTTCCCTAAACACTTTTTTGTTTTTGTTTTATTCTTTCAGAATTTTTTATTTTATTCTAAGAAATTAAAACTGAAAACCCGTTTCCTATAAAACTTCTTTCAGAGAGTTTTGTTCCCACAAAAACTTTCCTAATACCTAACATAAATATTTGCCACAGCACTGTGGCTTTTTAAAACAGCAGAACTATTAAAGGTGAAACTGGAAAAATTAGAATATGGTGCAAAAGTCCATTTATTTCAGTAAATCATCTTAGACTGAGAGACCATCTAAAGGCATCTACTTTACCGGATTTGGAATCTTATTTCCTGATATTGGGTCTATTTGCCTTAAAGTGGGCGTACACTGTGCGACTTTTTCACTTTTTTGAGCTGATTTTTCCCTCCTGCGAGAATCTACGAGCTCAGGGTGAGTTTTGCGCTGAGCATCATGTATTATACAGGGAGTGACGAGAGGCGATTAACACCATGTGACCAGCTACTGATCAGCAATCGTAAGCTCGCAAGAATTTATGGCGTATTTGATATTTTGCTCGTCCCTCGTGAGGGCGTTGCACTGTTGAAGCGGCGCTGCGAGCGGCTGTGACCCAAAAAGTACCAGAACCGCACACAGCTCATGCACAAACACAGACTCAGTAGCGTAAATGAAGGAAGTGGAAGCGAAAACAAACCAAATAGCTAACCCACTATCAAAATAAAAGCAACGTTCCTTTGTTTTGATGAAAAATAAACATTTTTCCTTCATTTAACAGCTGGAAATGCTGGTAATTTATCGATTTTGATCAAAAGTGGATCAAATATAATACAAATAATATGTTTTTGTTGTTATTTTGTTATTTAAGGAACAAACTAGACTTTTATTTTATGTCACATCGATTTTTTAAACGTAGCAACAAGCAGCGCTTGCCATGAAGCAACAGAGTACGCTTCTATTCCAAATGCCGTCTTCGTCCTCCCATACTCAGACCAACGTGTTGCGTCATATATACTTTTTTTTTAGCTGCGACGGGTTCATGCCAGACGTACAGTGTGAGCAGTCAGGTCGCATCCGAGAACTAGGTCGTACAGTGTGAGCACATGACTCGTGAGATTTGCTCTGCGAGGAAGTCATACAGTTTGAGCTGAAGCTGAACGCTACGAGTGAAAAAGTCGCCCGGCTTTAGGCTCCCAAATTCCTAGAAACGGCCCTGAGTGTGGAATATAGTTTTGAAGGTGATCTGAATTGTATCAAATATAAATATTACATGTTTATTATAAATTATTACTTTATAAAGTTAAAAATGTGCAGTGGGATATATCTACTTACCTTTTCTTTTCAAGTACTTTGTTTTGTTTTTTATTTGACTATTTTCCAGTCCTGTCTGTCTCTTATCTTCCTGCATCTCCTCTCAATCCTCCCAAAAAACTGCTGCAAAAACTGCCTGACTTTCATACTTTTTCACCTCATGAGCTACCTTTGACTGCAAAAATAGCGGCGTGCACACTGCGCGGCCTCAGCGGAACACGGGTGATGAGCTCTGCAGCGGAGCGCGTCAAGCACGGATAAAAGACAGAAAGTACCAGAGAATATGAGTGGACATGAGTGAGCACGTGTTAATTACACTTTTTTGGTGGCGCCACTTTGAGATCGTTACTGTGGTCGTAGCTGCCTGGAGCGCATCAACGATCAGCACTTTCTGTCCTTTCCACTCAAAAGAAGTCCCGGTACGCTGAGAGTCCATATAAATAATGTAATATAGAGACTGGATCACCTTTTTGGGGGAGCCAGGCTCCCCTTAGCTCCCCCATAATTCCAACCCTGAGTCCATGAATGCTAATTTTCAGTGTGACATAGATCTGATTTGCTTTTCTAATCCGAGAGTTTCCCTGCCTATTTTCCATCTGTGGCTAGCGCAGGGGCAGAAGACAATTTTCATGTTCAGCCTACACGCTTAACTCAGAGTGACCAATCATATTTAAAAAAATAAGTAAAAACTGGTTTCTCATTGAACTTTAATGTCTTCTTAAGTAACTTTGACACTTGAGTAAGATACAACCATCTTTTTGATAGTTTATCATAAAACTGAGGATTTAAGTGTTGCTGTCAATATGTGAAGTGTGTTAAAAGGGTTTCAGAGCTGTTGCATTATCACTTCCATCAGAAAGTGTAGCAACGTTAGCAGGTGCAGCAGTCACATGAAGTTCCTGATTCTTCTGGGATTTACCACATTATCCGAGTGATAAATCAGCTACAGGAACCAGACAACAAGACCGCTCTCATCCAGGGAGTTTTACTTTGGGATTATTCCTCCTAAATGTCAGCCGATCTCAATAGGAGCCTTGTTGGAGCGCTTCGGCTCATCTACAACAAGCTTCTGAAGTCACTAAACTGGACTTAACGTTTGGGTAAACTTAAAAGAACTTCTGAAATAACTAAAAGAGCAGATGTGTGGAGCGGTTCTGCTCAGGCCTTAGTTTGAGAACATTGGGTGGAGTACGCAGAAACAGACAGAACCGGAAAGTATTTGTCATCCAAATCAGATTTCATGTTACCACAGGAGATCCACACAGAGAAGATTCAAGCCGTACAAAAGCAGAGTAGTAACAAGGCTGTCATCACGGAGAAATGTCAAGTATTCCGCCCCGCTGCCGACTCCTCAGCGCGGTCCGCTGCTGTCGAGGCCCGGCCCACGCAGTCAAAAGTTCACAACAACAACAGAGGGCATTGTGGATTTTCACTAATCAGAGGGGCCTTCGCGTTGCAGCCGAGCACTTGTGAATTCTAACTATGCCAGCAGAGATATGCAGTAGGATTGAACTCGGAGCGTGTACACCTCCTCTGTGATGAGGTCAAGCTGCAAATTTACAACACTTTGAGCGCTCGCTTTCAGCATGGGTGGAGGACCTGGTGGGCGGGCTCCAGCGATTTGGAGGAAATGTCAGTCGGTCACAGAGAGAGACGTGATTGGACAGACTGAACTCAGAAGAAACGAGCATCCATTCTCTCACACATCGTTATAAAAACCAAAGAGCCGCCGCGCTCATTGTGTTGAAGCCAAAACCTTAAAAAAATAAAATAAGGTGCTTCACAGTGAACATTATTTGAAGTGTGTGATGCTCCTTTTGACACCAACATGAAAACAAAACATTTATTTTCAGACAAAACCACCGGGGTAAACACAAGCTGACCACACTGGAGCTGGGAAATGAAGGAAGAAGATCACGCCACTGCTTTGGTTACAGTAAAATACCACTGTAGGATCCTTCTCAGTAGAATAAAAGTCAGAGTTGATATGGGCCTTTCCTGTTTCTACAACATCAAAAACTAACAAACAAGTCAAAGTTACATCCTTTTTTTTTTTGCATTTTTAAAACCGCAAACCGCTTTGGCTCGCAGCGTGAGACGTGAATCACGGCCTTTATTCTAATTTGGGTTGGCTTTATTTTTGACTTTGTAACTGCAAACGAGTATTTCATTCAAATATAGATCTATAAGTGAGTTATTGAAAGTCTGAAGCATTTAAGTGCAAGAAACTAAAAAAATCATGTCACGAACTACTGGAAGAAGTTTAAAAAAAAAATCAATGCATGTTTTTCTGAGTCAATTCAAGATGTCTCTCAGAGCTAATAAACATAAAAACAACCAAAAATGTCTGAAATTTAATGTCACAGTAGCTGAGAGGCCGTTACAACACATTCTCCTTTATTTCAAAATTTGACCAAAACAGCTATAACTTAATTATTTCTCAACTTAAATCGTGTAAAACTCTTGCGTGAAAGGCTGCAGGCATTTGTAGCAACGTTCTGCTATACAACATATAAGCTTACATTCCATCATTAATTGTCTCAGTTATCTTGTTTTAACCATCATTCATCATAATTTGTTGTGTCCTCATTAATTCAGAAATCTAGATAAATTTTTATAACTATATTCTTGACTCTGTCTGAATAATTCTGAAGTGTGCGGGTCCCTGATGTTACAAAGAATCTAAGGTGATATTAAATCAACATTCAAAGATCAATAAGATTGATAATTCATATTTATATGGAATATTACAGCTCATTGATCATTTAATACATGTGTAGTGACTTCCATCACGCTACACATTTTTTCTCGTCGTTGAGCCACTCACCTGGCTGCAACGCAAATGGATCGTTAAGACGTTCCCCATTGACTAATGTCAATTTTGCAGCGTAACTAGTTTTATCGCTAGGGGATAAACTGTTATAATAAACCGACTACATCGCTAGCCAACAACAACGCAAAAACAATGGAAACCAGACGAAGTCAGATCTAGTTTCTGCACTCTGGCTGCGCGCACATCCGCTTTGTTTATAAACAAATAAGGGGTCTATATGCATTTGTTTAAAAAATATGGAGGCTTTTTTTTGTTATTTTGGACAAATACCAAAAACAATGGCCGTTTCTTTAATACCCAAGGATGCTAGTACGTTCTTGTGTACTTGACAAGTATGTTCTTAGCAAGGACACCAGATAGTCCGTTCTATGGGAGGACGAAGACAAGCGTTGCTTGTTGCTACGGATAAAAAAATGACCTGACATTAATATTAAACCCTAGTTTGTTCCTTAAGTAATAAATAACAATGAATAGATATTATTTGTATAATTTTTGGTCCACTTTTGACCAAATACCAGCATTTCCCACTGTTAAATGAAATAGAAGTTTCTTTTTCATCAATAGTGCTAATGAGCATTGTGAGGGATTGCGAAGAGTCTGATAAAAAGAAACAAATACACACAGAAAATTTACAGGTTACACACAATAATCTACAATCATTGGTTTTAACATTGTTTATGATCGTTGATCCTCTTTGTGCTCAAAACACAAACTTACCTACTTAAAAAAGCCAAAGATGTTTTCTTTAGCATCATCGTCTCTGTTAATTGTTGCATACCTGATGAGTGAGGGCTCCTCTCTTTGCTGGGGTCCCTTCCCTCACCACCCCGACCTCAAGAGCAACATAATAATTCACATTCAGATCATTATTCTTTATACCTCTGAGTATTCTGGTAATATCTGATAATTGCAGTGGAGTGACCTTAGGACAAATGCCATTATGAGTTTAAAGGATGGCGGCTTATCTGAGAGATTTAATTCCCTCTGAATATTTGGAAGGCCCCATCAACGCTCCATCTCATGTTTGAACTCCACTTGTATTTATCAAGCGTTATTTTAGATATAAAGATACTGCCGTTAAAATAAATTATTCATGTCAATTAGCTTTTCATCTTTCAAGATACAAACTTGTGTGATCTCTTTAACAACTATTTATTTCAAACTAAAACACAGCTCTCTCCCTAGAAGCCCACTGTTATTGCCTGAGGACATGTCTTTTAAATAAAAGCATCAGAGCTTTGCATACCTACAATTTGCATATTAAAGGCACCAGGAGACAGATGATAGAAGAATTGAGTGCAGCAGTTTAATCATCACTCAACTCTGACTTGAATCCCAAACTCCTTCGGCTTTGGCCTTCAGAGACGCAGCAGAAACAGAGAGGGTGTTTAAACCGTTGGCTTGGGGTTCGTCTCTGGAAATCACCAGTTTTCTGTGTGTCTGACAGAAGTTCAAATAGAAAACTTAATTTGATGATTTTTAGAGAAAATCTTAGCTTAATTTAGACTTAAAGAAACAGAGCAGTTTCCTGCTCCTCTGGCCTATTGGTTGAAAGTGGAAGTACAGCTATAGTAAATAACCCTGCAGCAGCCTGCTGTAGCTAGCGCTATCAACAAGCTAACACTAACATGAGCCAACTAATGCTGAAATAAACCACAAGGTAAAGAGATCCACACTGTTGGACAAAAAAATATTATTACTTATAAGTACAGTAGCAACAAAGCCAGGTCACCATCAGTCAGTGATTTCTTAGCCTCCTTTAGCTGCTTCAAACTAGTGTAAGCCGCGCTGATGTTCACTCTGGTTTTAGCTCTTTGCTTCATCTTCAAAAACATTACTTTGTTACTTTTACTTCCAGGCTACGCCAAGATATTAACAGAAAAAGCAAACTTCTTCGTCTTCTTCTNTGTGCTTTATATTGACAATCGGCGAACTGAAAATGCTAACCGCTAGCATTACAGCTAACAGCCGTAAAGCAGGTGAAGAGCACCCCCTTGAACACCTACCCGCTCCACAAAACTATTTAGTGCAGTTTTTAGTCAGAAGAGAGCTGTAGAGTGGTGTCAAATATGAAACTGGTCAAGTTTCTAAGTCAACAATCACTGAGACCAATGTTAAAGTAGATGTCCCGACTATTTCTTTTATCTGATGGCACCATCTATATGTGTGGATGGCTGCTCATACTGAGACAGGATCCTCTGGAGGTTTCTTCCTGTTAAAAGGGAGTTTTCCTTCCCACTGTCGCTACATGCTTGCTTAGTATGAGGATTGTATCAACACACAGTCAGTGTCTTGATGCAATCTGCTGGGTTCCTTATATAGGAAACTTTTTTACTGATTGGCTTAATGAACTGAACTGTATTGGAATGTTTACTTTGTGAAGTGCCTTGAGACGACTCTTGTCGTGATTTGGCGCTATATAAATAAACTGAATTGAATTGAATTGAATCTAGTGGCTGACAAGCATATCACACCAAGACGTTGTTTAATTTCTGTATGTACAGCCGAAAGGAACGCCTCTCGTTCATGAACGCTCTCCTCTAGCCGACAAAACAGAGCTAAAACACATTGTTTTACAATTATTATGCTCATGTTGTGTTGTGTATTCATATATTTATATTTTAAAGACTTACTTTTCAATAAGAAAGGTCGCCAACTGTGCATCAACCAAGATACATCATGCTTGAGCACGCTCTGTGACTGACGTCTGTACGTAAGCGGTAGTCTAACGCTATTGGTTAATGCTGACCGGTGCTCAGTTCATATTGCGTGGAGCTCTATGGGATAGGAGGCGGGCTTAGCACAAAAAAAAGACGTATTGCCTACGTACACGATAAGACAATCACTTTTATGGAATTCTGAAAAATCATACATAATTTCTGAAAGGGGCAACTTTAAAGCTCTAGCTTAAAGTTTAAAGAACTATCTATTGTTACTTTAATGATTGTGGAAGAGTATTTCTCAGTAGTATTTTCTGATTATGTAAAGTCTAACACAGTTCACATTTTAAGACTACCCATTTATGTAAGCAAGTGGCAGACAGACCTGACCTTTAAATCTAAAATCTTATAAAAAATTTAAACAACAACAATTCAGCCACAAACTTGGACAATATTTGCATAATTAGTTGTGTTTTCTGATGCATGTCACTCACTGCCCATGTGTTTTGCCCTTGCTCTGCCGTGTTTAGTTATGTAAGCTTAGCCTCCAGAAGGCAAAGAATCGGGAGGAATAGCATTAAGAGCATCATAGTACAGTTAGTGACAATTTTTTAACAATATTTATTGTTGATTATGTTTTTTTATGTGATCATTGGAGCAGAAATCAAAATAGAAATTAAACCAATTGCATGGCCCTACCTGCTAAAAAAGTTTCCCTACAGGAAGACTGCTTGTGCACAACCCTGATGAACCCAGTGAGTCAAAGTAGAAGCTGAAAGTACAATATCACGTTAGTCACAGCTTTGTTGAGCTCTGAGTAATATCAGCTCTTATTGTCTCTCAAAAGGTTGTTGAATCTAACAGGATCTGAGTCCAACTCTGCAGCAGAGTGAAGCCGTTAGTTAGAGCCTGGCTAGTGCTTGTGTTGTCTCAGAATGCATCACACTGATCATCTCTGATTTGCTGCTGCCTCGTGGCTACACATGCCCTGTTTAGTTAGAAACAAGATGACACCGGCTACTTATATCAGAGTAAAACATGCAGCGCTGCAGTTTTGTGTTGAATCCAACAGAACGCACTGATTCTGAACTGATCTGATGGGGGATTTTATTTCATTTACTGAAGGCTGTCAATGCAAAGGTGAGTAAAAGAGAAACTACAAGAAAGGAACTGAATGTTGGAGCTAAAGCAATCGTTTGATCAAAACCTCAAGGACAGCAAAGGAGTAATACTCTAAAAGTACCTTTTTCGTCTGCATAACTGATGCAAAAAGAAATTTCATAAATAATAACTTTTGACCAATAATACTGTACGACATAAGAAATATTGTGGCTGGCCTCAGCTAATGGCTAATCTGAGCAAAGTGATAATCTGAGCCACAAGCTAGCAAAAGATAACGACTAGTCCAAGCTAACCTTGGCTTTCCACTCAATCACTACATTTACAATTCAGGTCTATTTTTTACGCGCAACACTTCAAGAACACGTCAAGCTCAGCAGTTCGGTTCAGGCCAGACAGCAAATCACACACAGGAGAGGATTGATGCCTTTGGCAAATTTCAAAATAAAATGCACATGCAGATTTCCTATTGGTTATCTAGTAAAAAAAAAAGCGTCATTACCTGTGACACCTGAGATTAAAAGAACAAAACCTAAATCACAGAGCTTTTGGATACATGCTCGTTATCACGTGAACTGGTAAAATGACATGTGATCTTGCAATTCTCATGTGATTTTATGACCTTGCAGGACCAGCTGTGTGGAATACTTTCACTGCTGATCTGAAATGCTCTAGATAGAAATGGACACACGCTGAGGTCGAGGTGAAAACGTGTCTATAAGGTTACACATCCGGTGGAAAGCCCAGGTAACAGTCAGTATGAGCTAATAGGCTGCTCTGAGCTAACGGCTAGCCCTAGCTAACAGATAGCCTGGGCTTAGGTTTGTAAAATGAGTAACCAGTCAACAACGAACATTAAATTAGTTAAACTAACTAGATTACAAACATGGTGAATATCATGTTTCCTCAAAATATAGGGCCAAGTGCAATACATGATACAAGTAAAATCATGATATAGCACAACTATATGTTGCCTTGGCCATTTTTTTTTATGATTTTCAAGTATAATTTCATACTTTTCCAGCATGTTACATGTTTGACACCAATATGTCTTATTGTATTGATATTTTCTCCCATTAAAATAACATTTCTGAATTTCTTGTATTAAATTATGAAGTGTAAAAGCATGAAAGTGCACGTTAAAGAGAGTGAAACGTTTTTTTTTTATTTGTGGCAAAAATAAGGCTAAAAGTAAGTTTTATAATCTAAAATAAGTGGAGACTGAAGGATGTGTGGAATAGATGCTGTTAAAGGAGAGCAAAAAAAGACTGATGGGTGTCCACCTATCCAGAAAAAGGGCCACATGTTTAGGAAAGCTTCCCAACAGTTTGGGACTCTGCAGCAGAGTTTGTGTTAAGTGCAGCGACGTGCGGAGCAGTAAACTCAGCCAGCGTCACTCTGACTTCCTCTGATTTGTTTGCCCCGTGGCTACGAGCGTCCTGTATCGGTCCAGACAGACAGAACGAGAGCTGCCCCGAATCCATGAACCCCACCGCTATCGGGTCACATCACACGCCCGTGTCACTCGCGTGTACACTCACTTCGGACCTGACCCACTTCAGCCAGTCCGACCACCATCATCCTCCTCCCTCCCGCCTGGGCCGATAGACCCTGACACTCTGTAATCTGAGCCTCGCAGCTAATTAAAGCCTTCATACGCGATCAGAGGCAGCGGGCCGATCACAGGCATCGTCACCGACAGCAGATTGATGCTTGGTGAGATCACGCAAATGAGGGTGGCGGGGCGTTTGTGAGAAACAGGCCGATGTCATGGAGAAAACTTCTCTGACAAACTTCCTGGCAGAGGAAACCCGTGTGTTCTGAGGAGCGGCGTGGAAAAGGGACTCACAAAACGTTGGTTTTGGTGTTTCTCGAGCAACACCAGACGTCCGAGACTTCTTCAGCACACATGGAGGCAAAGCCACAGAGCTCCTCCGCCACCATCACCCCTCAGCGCCACCCGTCCCCAGACTCTCTCCTGGAAGGTTGCACCTCGCTTCGCCCAGGGGACAAATGTGAAGCGTTACACAGTCAGACCGGCTTTGTTACAAACACTACACTCTCGCTGCTAGCGTACCGGCTGGGCCCTGCTGATAGCTAGTGCCACTGCCAAGGTGGGCTCCAACACACACACTCACACACACATTTACACCAGCGAGTGCCACAAACTCCTCCAAGCTGCCCAACAACACACGAGGCCTGAATGGAGATGTGCAGGACGGAGCCAAGAACATGTCGATCCTAATGGAAGTGGAGTCGCCTTAAACAGACTTTGGTGTTTAGCTTTTAGCCGAGCATGAAGGTAGCAGGACCAGGGAGAATATTCAAGTTATACAAGTTTTTATGAGAAACAAAACACACTCAGATAGAAAAGAACAACAAATGTGAAAACAACACTTTACAGAGATCAAAAGTACAGAAAACTGTGTATGAAAAGGTTTTGAATGTAAAAGTGAGTGGGATTCAAAACCTGTTATAAACATTTATGTCCTCATTTTTACTCTTTTTTAGCTTATCCGTTAGCCGTAGAGTTGTTTTGTGTGTGTGTGTGTGTGTGTGTGAGTCGCGGGGCTTCGATCTTGTGTCTCTGGTCAATTCATTGAATTTTAATCCTGATTATGATCTGGGGTTCTCAACAATCATAAAAACTAAATTATCCGATTTTTGCTTCTCCTTTGTGGCTTACTCTTGTGCTGCTCCGAGTTGCAAATCAAGCGCACCTCAGGGTGGCAAAATTAGCAACTTTGTTGCTTTTTCTAACGACTTTTCAGATCCGCTTAACGACTTTTGTTCCAAAACACGTCTACTGACAAATGTAGCGACATTTCTGACGACCCTTAGCTACTTGTTCTACTTTCTCATCTGTATATCCCTCTTTTTCATTTTTCTGTTGTTGCACTTTATTTATTTTCCAAGACAAAACTCAAATTTATTTGACTGCCATGAGAGAAACTTGTCTCAATTAAAAAAAAGAATGAAATCCTAAAATGTTCAAGAAAATTTTCAAGAAAAAACGCTGATCAAAGATCTCAGTTTCAATCAAAAAAAATTGCCACACTTGAGCAGCCCTAGTCTCCGGTGTTTTGAACGTGTTCAAAATTGTGAAGGACAAACATTTCTTTAAAAATAGTTGCTCACGATTATCTGGAACCCTCTTCATTCAGTTTTCAGGAGTCAAAAATGTGAGAAAAATCAACATTTGGGAAGATTTTGTTGATAAAAAGAGATGCAATTTGACTAAATATAACTGGAACTGCTCTAAAATTTACTTTAAAGGAACTTATTTTATTGCCTTTCATTCAAACGAGCAAACTTTAATCTCCAAATGATAAAAATGTAAATATCTGTGGTGGTTTGTTACCAAACTGCTGATTTAACTGATTTTCTTTTTTAAGCAGAAGGAAGATGAACTAATGAGCAACCTGTAATTGTTATTGTCTGGGATTTAAATGTGACTGACTGGGAGGCCCTTTGGTCAGGTCTCATGCTGTTTTTAAACGCACCATAAATAAAGTGGTATGGAAACAAATTCAACTTTATTAAAATCTAAAATAGTCTAAATTAAAACCACGTCTTCTTGAATAACTGGTATATGTTAAATATAATAAAATAAAGCATAAAAAGCTCTTTTTTTAAAACAATGTGGAAATCCTGCGTTGGTCTTGTTTGGTTTTTTTTTGCCTATTTTTAAGCTCCGTTGACAATAATTTGTTTTTCTTACCAGATTTCTCTCTGATCCTGGGTTTGTGTTTCTGTGTCTTTAGTTCTTCTCAGCTCTCTGTGTCAATGTTTTCTGTTTTAAATTTAAGATATCTTTTCTGAGTGTTTCATTTGGTTTACATGGTTTTTTTTTACATTATTTTTGTGATTTTCACCTCGGGGCCACCGTAGTTTAGCTACAAGCTGACTTCAATAAACCACCACCAGCTGTTCTGCTGCTTTTCTTTGTGACCTCCACTTCCTGTGAGTTGTTCAGCTCGTTGTTTACCAATTACCTCAGAGTCTTCCTGCTCTCTGCATTCTTTAAATTGATGCACTTGGCGGTTCGGAGTCTTCCTCCTTCCTCGAGCCAATCTTTCAGTTTTAGTTGAAAAAGGACGGAGAGGAAAATGTTTTTCGAGCTGGGCGTTTGTGAGTCTTCAGAAGGTGATTTGGATCTCTGAGATGGGCGGTAATCAGGAGCTGGTTTTGTAAGACGAAAAAAAAAATGTATAAAATACAGAAAACACCCACACAAGTTCACATGGCTCTCCCCTTCCCCCTGCCTTCCTGTGCAAATTTGGACATGATTACAAGTGAGAAAAGCCGAGGGGGGTCTGGCTTCACGGCGGAGATGGAAGATACAGCGAGTGTGTGTGTGTGTTTTCGTGCATGCATAGTTTTGCATGCGAGTGTGTGAGAGGAAAAGATCCCTGCACACAGACACACACATGCACTGCAGCCACACAGAACAGACAGTCCCAGCGATGTGAAATTCCAAGTAGATTTAATATGCAGAGTTGCACAAATGGCATGACTCGGAAAGCCTCCAAACCTCTCCTTCCGAGGTGAAAACCCTCGTGTAAGTACTATAACAATGACATTCTGCTGGTTTAACATACCACTTATGATTGAATAATACTTTCTCGTGAGTCTTTGATCTGGAAAAAGCAAAGCAAACCTAAATTTTGTACAGATTAAGGGCTGTTCAAAGCTGAAAAATGATGCCGGTTTTCCCTTTTCTTCCCCCTCAACCTTTCAAGTTGCCTGAGTGGAGAATCATTGCACTTCAAAAGTGCTGGCCCTCGCTGTAAAAGCTAATCATTAAATAAAAACTCAGGAAAGAAATACACCTAATTACAGAGCAGACAAATGCACATAATTCTCCCGTGGAGCTCAGAAATACTCGTCGTCAACCGTTTGGGGGATTAAAACACACAAAAGCTCAAGCACTTTTCACTTTTTCAGCGGATTGAGGAGGAGAGAAGGGAACTAATTCAGGACAGGAGGCGTTCAGGAAAGTGTTTCTGCAACACAGACGGTAGGACTCTACCGCTCATCCCCTCATGCATTTGGATGCGGGACTAGCGCGTCATGACGGGTGTCCCAGAAGGTCTGAATGTTGGTGGCAAACGAGGTGTTTCTAATAAAAACTTTAGTCATGTGAACATTTAGACTTATCTTTGAGTGAAAGGATAATTTTGAGTACAACAGAGTCACGGACAAAACACGAAAATTTAATAAAAAACTACGGCCAAAGTTTGTCTGTGACATTAATTTTAAAAGAGCAAGTGGAAAACCATTTTTACTTGTTATTTTTGAAATCAGATCATCACTTTGCGTTTAACATGCTAAATGTGATCTTCTACCCCTATTTCCTTCATTAGCCGCTGATACAAAATAGACGAAGAAATGCTCTGATTAGAAAAAGCCTGACAGATCTACGTCACACTGAAAATAACATCCATCTTGGCTCACATGTTGTTGGTTTAGCATCCAGGAAACAGCAGAGAACGTCTCGGCTAGTAGAAGCTAACTGTTAGCATTAGCAACTCCACCACACAGCAGAACTCCTCCAGACTTGTGTTACTTGTGGAGATAAAACATCAACGTTGCAGAACAAACGGAGTCAGTGGTAGAGTCACGTTGCTGTTAGCTAATCAGAGGCGAGATGTCCGAATATCAGGAAATAAGACTCCAAATCCTGCCATCTTCTGCTCCCCTCTGCTCTGGGCTGGCTAACTTCTACTTCCTGAAACAGGAGCGCCAGAGATGTTTCCCACAGAGATCGACTCACAAGACATTCACTTATACTAGAGACTACTGCGAATGTGTTGGAAAAAAAAGACGACTGAACTTGGTCTTTAGGTTATTTAGATTTTTTTTTCCAAATAGTTAAAGAAAAGACAAAGGTCCAAAATGACAACTCAAAATGTAATTTTGCTCAAACTACAGTTTAGATTTTATTTTTGCTGCATCAGATATGCTTTCAAAATAAAAGCTTTCACAGCAAAGTTTGCTCATGTTGACATGCCTTTGAGCAAATATGCCAAATCTATTTTGTCTCTTGGGTCTTTAGTTGAAGTTTGGGCTTCTAGATCTTTCACCAATCCATTGAAGCATGATGTTCAAATAAAAATGTTGTTTCATACGAAAAGTTCCAGATATGATTGAAAAATAGTTGCAATTGTGAAAATGGCAACAGGTTTGCTTCCTGCTGGGGGAAATATTCTACCGTGACGAGTAAATCACCAGCGTGCCATGAAGGAATTGTATCCATCCACAGAAATCTGTTTAATACAGTTAATGATCTAAAAATACATTATTCCTAGAACACACTACAAAAACAAAGGTGTTTCTTTAATTAAATTGAATAAAAACAATCCAGATCCGTGTGGTCTGCTCAGAAGCTACGTGGTGACAAAGTCCTGGAATCTCTGGTCAATAAGCTAAAACGAACCCTTTTTTTTCCCGTGAGAAAACAGAAACACAACATTAGGGACTGCAGCTTATCAGCGTTTTTGTTCCACACAAACATCAGCTGCTCCTGAACTTCCAATCTGAATATCACATTACCGATTTTATCTGCGCACCATTAAGCACAGAACCCCTAAAAGTTCCAGTTAACCCATTACCACTGTCCCACATGTTCATTTTCTTAAGATATTAAGCAATTTAATTACAGTTAAGAGCATTAAGGAGCAATTTTAAGTATAATTTGCAGTTCATGAACTGTTTTTGAAAATTACTCTTAATATAATTAACTTCTGTCATTAGGGCCTAATCCCTGCAGGCTACAGAGGGAATGCTTCCTTTAAGATATTACATACATGTGACGCTACATTCAATTCCGTTTCTGGAGGAAGGCTGGACTGCAAAGGTTTGGAATAATTATCTGTTTCCAGGGTGCAAAACAGCATGATCATAAGCAAGAAGGCAAAGAAGAATAAAGAGATTTGCCATCGTGAATCTTGCAGGAAAACGCCCCAAAAGAAGGGCAAAGGGCAAGAAATCATGGATTTTTTATGAGCACATTAACCCAACGCCGGATTGCTGTCTGTTCTTCCTCTGGTGAAGTATACCGCTTAATTAGAGCAGATATTTCCTTGTCGAAAATAGTGGGGGCCAACGTCTAATTAAATCAAGAGGACAGTGGCGTATTAGTGATGGGAACGCCCAGGCAGCCATCCACCATCGGTCGCAGCGCCGTCATGAAAAATGCATGCAGCACCCCGAGAAGAAAGCTCTCATTTAGCAGAAAGGAGAGGAGAAGGTTGAGGATTGGTCCAGGGGGGGAAGCGGGCCTTGCACCTTGACGGCTAAGTGATGGTTTGCTTAACGTCAGCTCTGATGAGGTTAAGGACGTGTCGCTTTGTCTTTGGCCGGGCTTTAATCAGGCTCCAGCCAGCCCTCTGGCACAAGCCGAGGCTTCGCCGCCACGTAACTGACCGCTGATTTAGAATGATATGATTACACCTACACCGGCATGCTGTGCAGCAGTGTGAATTAGCCTCCCCCCCTCCTCACCTCTCTCCCCCCTCTCTCTAGAAAATGTGTAATGAGCGATGTTCCCTGTGCCCAGCTGGGGCCTCGCGGACTCAGCCATGATCCGGCATCCTAATCAGCCGTCAGCCAAAAACGCTGCTGCTGCAGCCGCATTAGAATCTGTGTTTGTGCATATCAAAAGATTTCCACAAACGTATTGGCAAAACACATAATCACTCATCCCTTGAAAGAGGGGGGAGGAGGGAGAGAGGGGGGAGGCGGGATGGACGGACTGACAGTCTTTTAAAAAGGAAATCACTGTGGTCTTGTGGCACTCCTGCAACTGGTCCAGGCTTTTAACGGAAGGCTTGGAGAGAGGAAAAGATTCAGGAAAACTTCCCAAAACACCTGCTTGGTAAATCCCAGCAGGAAGAGACTGTCTGGATGTTGTTTTGATATTTGAAACTAGCGATGGGAAAATGGGAATGACTCAAACACAAAAGAGCCCAGTGTGAAATAGAAAATGATTTGTTTTAGAAAAATCATCTTAATTCTAAAGATATAGCAAAAACCTGCACATTAAACATTCCCCAACACCAATACAGGGTTGACTGTCACATTAATATTAGTCATTTCTATCAGGATGTGTTGAAGTCTTTAAATTACAGAAACCGCCAAAGGATGTTAGCATACAGACACAAAAGTGTGTTTAAATCACTTTGTACCAGAGATGCATCGATTCTGGTTTAAAGGGCTGATGCCAATATTCAATTCCTGTCAAGCTTTGGCCTGCCCATACCCATTTAGGCTGATTCTGATTCATCTCAAAGACCTGCCAAACCAGCTCAGTGGCCTAGTGGAATGAGTGTCCGCCCTGGGACTGGGGAGAACGGGGTTCAAATCCCAGTCGGGTCATACCAAAGACTTTGGAAAAAATGGGACCCAATGCCTCCCCGCTCAGCATTAAGGGTTTGGATTGGGGGGTTAAACTACCAAATGGTTCCTGAGCGTGGCCACAGATGCAGCTCGCAGAGAACAAATTTCACACATACCAGTGTGTGGGACTTTAACTACTTTTAAAAGAATAATTGTATTTACCAACTTGAAATGTAATATTCTGAAAATAAAACCATCCACATGGAAAATCTGTTATTGCTAGTGTGAATTAGCAGTTAGTGTCCATGAGTGAGGAAAATGTTGGATCAGATTCATTGACCACAGATTGGCCAATTTTGATCACAAGCTGATTTTGATTGGTAAATAGTTGATTATAATTTGTGTAACATATGTGTCTTTATACTTTATAGATGCAATATATAAGAATCTTACAGTGAAATAATTACCAAACAGTCTAATGTCTTTATCATGTTGAAACAGCGGCTGGGGGGTTGCCAGTTTTTCTCCTTTAAAAGTGGTCAAAGAGGGACACAGTAACTGTTTACACTCTGTGAGCCTGCAGGGATGCAGACACCACGCCATATTTGTAATTCAACGCTGGCCAGCAAACTTCAGCAGTGTTTTGTAAAGATCCTAAGCCAGTAATAGGAGCGACCCAGAAGTTATTTCTTGTACCCCAAGAAGCCACAGCATCTTTTTGTTTTACTCTAATATTGGGTGAAGAAGGCTTGAAGCTAACGTTGAGCTAAAATCAGTCCCTTCAGGACTCCCGTCTCAACTTGGTTACATAAGCAGTACCTCAGGAGGTAGAGCGGGTTGTCCAGTAATGGGAGGGTTGTAGGATCGATCCCAGCTCCCTGCAGAGAATGCTGCTGTTGTGTCCTTGGGCAAGGCACTTTACTCATATTGCCTGCTGGTGGTGGTCAAAGGGACCAGTGGCGCCTGTGTTCAGCAGCCTCGCCTGTGTCAGTGTTCCCCAGGGCAGCTGTGGCTACATTGTAGCTCATCACCACCAAAGAGTGAATGTGTGAAGAAGAAGAAGAAGAAGAAGAAGAAGAAGAAGAAGAAGAAGAAGAAGAAGAAGAAGAAGAAGAAGAAGAAGAAGAAGAAGAAGAAGAAGAATTTAAAAAATGATTAAAAAATATCATAAAAAATGGGAAAAGTAAAAATTGTGATTAAAAAAATCGAGGAAAAGAAAATGAATAAAAGAAAGGGTAATCAGTAGATCCTGAGAAAGGCAGAAATGGTAGAAAGAGCAGAATGAAGAGAAGGTAGTGATGAAGAATCAACAGAAGGTCACGCCAAAGCCAGCCTGAACAGGTGAGTTTTCAGCTGTGTGTGTGAATGGATGAATGATAACTGTAGTGAATTGAAGGGCTCTCCGACAGGCACGCAAAAACAGACAGAGCAGAGCCTTATTTTTTAACTATCCGCTGAAAGCGACGGAGATCACACGTCTGTGATTGGTCAGCCCAACAGCAGCCACGGTGGTGGTGGACGGACATTCAACATTCATCTCCTTCGCCGGAATTCTTTGACTCGTCTTCGCTCATCATCTAGAATCTTCTGACTCTGAGCCGTAGCTGACAACAGCCATGTAACTAATCAAATGGGAGTGAGAAAGTCACTCGTGTGTTTGAAAAATGCCCAAATGTGACCATGGGATGTCATTTTTACTTCATTTTTACATACTGCAACTTTAAAAGTGAGACGTAAAACTCACCTTTTACATTTTTTTGTGCTGTCATGTGGGTCTCTACTGTCTCTATATACACTCAAAACGTCTGTCAGTGTTTGGTTTTTGGAATTATGCACCTAAAACAAGACGTTTCAAAAAGTCCCTTTTGTGATGTCACAAACAGGCAATTTAAAATAGAACCACCTCTAACATATCGCTTTAAAAGAATGAAGCAGTCACTCATAAGGGAGGTAAAGGGGTAGAAAAACACGCTGATAATCATTTTATGATGACATCATAACCTCCTGGATCATACGCATCATGAAGAGCCTAAAGATGCAACATTCAAGCAGTTTGAAACAACTAATTATCAATATTTTAGCTTTTCTTTGTCAATGAATTGTTCCACAAGGAGAAACTGAGTGAATGTGAGGAAAACTGAAGTATATCTCAAATCTTTACCTTCCTGTCAGTGATGCTGTATTTCATACTTGCTGGAGTAGTTGTTTGTAGATGTTTCTCCTGGCCGTCACTGACAGCTGGAGCTGTACACATTCAGAGAAAACTTTATTCAGGAAACAGGCATCATGTTTTAAAAGAAAATGTAAAATCTCAACCCTTCTCTGCCGCTTTGTCACCTTCCCCGGTAAAAATAACCAGAACAACTTCTATTTGAGTGGATCTTTACAGCAGCAGAGTCCCAGATCTCTGCGGGAGTCTGCTGCTCTGCTGCCAAACGGGGTGTTTCACTGACAGCAAGCTCATAAAACCATAAATGCAAATTAATAAAACTCCATGCGGGGTGCTTACAGAGCTGTCCAACCTCACCAAGGTGCAGCGGCCCCCCTGATAGTCTGTGTTTTGTTGTCATTGTGACGCTCTGCAGCTGCTGTTTGCATAGGAGGAGACAGAGACGACGCTCACTACGCTGCAGGTCAGAATCACAGAATTATACAACAAAAAATACAAAATAAACTAAATGCATTTGGGGTCACTAACAGGAAACAGAAACTCTGGGAATCATCTCATGTTTCCTCCTAAAATTAGTTTCTTTTTGGGTTTAGAGTAAAACACAGACTGTGAATACGCAGGAATCATATTTAGCAAAAATTCTCTGGAAAATTCCTCCAAATCGTGATAATCGGGGGGAAATGCCTGACTGAAAGGACAAAAAAGACACAATGTGTGAAAGTAAAGCGCCCATGTTATGTGAGGAGAAGTCTCTTTCATCGTTGTCTTCTCCCCTCCTCTGTAGCACCGCTGGCACCGAGCGGCACCACCTGCTCCGAGCCTCTTTTCAGTCCAGCCAGAATCAACAGCTGGCTGCTCTTCTGATGCTCTGATTGGCTAATCCCTGCTGGTCAGTTGCGCCTGTCCTCCCTGCGTGTCATTGAACTTTCTCTCACCGAGTGCCAGGTCAGAGGAGAGCGATCCTGGACTCTTCCTCGCTCGTCCTTCACGTGCCCCCGTCGTAATACTGCCCGGGTGGCATATGGGGAGATGTACATCATTTAATGAGGTCAAAGAGTCCATTTTCCACCTCTTCCCAGACCTTTTCTGTGGCATTAGTGGAGGAAAAGAGCAGGTTCTTGTTGGCAAAACAAAACCCTGAATATACCTGAGAAATCTGTAAGAGGAGTAAAAGTTTTGAGACTGAACTTATGCAGCAATTAGCCTCTAATCGAGTTTGTTTCTGAAGCGTCTCTCCTTTTATTTCTGTAAAAACACCTGAATAAAACTTAAACTTCTGACAAAAAACTGGCAAAGAAAAGTCATGGCTTGAGTTTAGCGAGCAGTTTTCATTCTCAAGGCTGGTTTTGGTTGTGGGGTGTGGAGAAAACCATGATAAAGCTGACCATGTGGTAAGTAGCAGCTACACTGGGGGAAAAGAGATTCTGCAGTGATGTCATATATGCAAATTCTGATTTAGAGTCGTTTTTATTACGAATTTTTACAAGCAATTTTTTTTTTGTTTAGGGGTCCTACGAGCCGACTGGAAGGGGAGGAGAGTTAGGCTCCCCATTACCAGATTGGGTTCTAGTACACAAGTTTGATTGAAAACAGTAGTCCAAACCTCTAGCCTAGACATCTAGACAGAATGTAGCAAAATGATTTTGCTTTGCATGTCAATCCTCTCTAGTGAGGTTTTCCGGGCATGAGGAGACTCAACGGAAGACCCAGGACACGCTGGAGGGACTATGTTTCTCGGCTGGCCAGGGAACGTCTTGGGATCCCCCCGGAGGAGCTGGCCCAAGTGGCTGGGGAGAGGGAAGTCTGGGCCTTTCTGCTTAGGCTGCTGACCCCGTGACCCGACCCTGGAAGAGAGGATGATAATGGATGGATATCGGTCTAGTCACCCTCCATAGGAGCCTCAGCGGGTCAGACCAGTCTTGTGACTTGTCAATCACGCAAATCAGTTTGGTGGACGGGATGATGTGACTGAGCGAAACTAAAGTGGGGACGGCTCGTTTGAAACGGCTTTGGCATCAACTTCAAACTATTTAGACTTGGGCTTTTCGGCAAGTCAAGCAGCTGCTTCTGAGCCCAAAAGATGTCGTTATCCTTCTCAGAAGAGGAGCAACCATAAAAGATCTAAAACCAGAATGAGTTAAGGTTGCTCACTTCACGTATCAGCAGTGAACCTGGTGTCCCGAAGGCTGGAAACCTTGTTCTATTGTTGCAACTACAACCTCCACTAGATGTTGCTTTGGTGTTTATGTTCCATATTCAACCTTTAAGTCCTTTATTTAGAAAAAGCATGTTTTTGCATCTTCTTCAACAGTGTATGGCAGACTGCCCCGTTGACTAACATATGTAGCAGTGAGGTGTTGTTTGTTGTCCAATAGCATGCAGAGACAGTTTGAAAGACAACCGTAGATTCCGCCCCACGACTCTCTGGGTCGTGGCCAGACTATATAATCACATATATAGGATGGCTTGCCAGGCTTCCAATCCTTGAAGGAAAATGTTTCAATCCTTGTTTAAACATAACATTTTCTCTTTAAAAAGCAAGTTTAGATGCAGAAACTTCAATTTTAACTTGAGTAAAACAAAAGCAGCTAACTAGATAACTGATGCTGCTGCGTTGAAGATAAATGTGAAAACTCCCTAAAGCACACTTGCCCTCCCTCAGGACGAGCTGTACAACTTGATAAGTGGAGGTTAAAAGTGCAGTAAATACACATGGAGTCATTGAATGAAGGTGTCTAAAACGCTGTGCAAGGTTGGATTACTGCAATTCATTACTATCAGGAGGTCCACAGAATGTAGTCAAAAGTCTTCAGCTGGTCCAAAATGCTGCAGCTAGAGTTCTGATGAGAATTAAAAAGAGAGACCACATCTCTCCTGTTTTAGCTTCCCTACATTGGCTGCCTGTTAAATTCAGAATAGATTTTAAGATCCTCCTTCTCACATATAAAGCTCTTAATAATCAAGCTCCATCATACATCAGTGATCTGATTGTTCCATATGTTCCTAACAGAGCACTTCGCTCAGACTGCAGGTTTACTGGTGGTTCCTAGAATATCTAAAAGTAGGATGGGAGGCAGATCTTTTAGCTATCAGGCTCCTCTCCTGTGGAACCAGCTCCCAGCTTTAGTGCGTGAGGCAG
>SSNS01000312.1:186413-279743 GCA_006937985.1 Aphyosemion australe | reverse complement strand
GTGTGTGTGTGTGTGGGTGTGTGTGTGTGTGTGTGTGTGTGTGTGTGTGTGTGTGTGTGTGTGTGTGTGTGTGTGTGGGTGTGTGTGTGGTGTGCGTGTGCCTGCTCTGTCTTCTCAATCCCCAGTGAGTCGTAGCGGATGGCTGCTCATACTGAGACAGGATCCTCTGGAGGTTTCTTCCTGTTAAAAGGGAGTTTTCCTTCCCACTGTCGCTACATGCTTGCTTAGTATGAGGATTGTATCAACACACTGACACTGCTGGGTTCCTTATATAGGAAACTTTTTTACTGATTGGCTTAATGAACTGAACTGTATTGGAATGTTTACTTTGTGAAGTGCCTTGAGACGACTCTTGTCGTGACTTGGCGCTATATAAATAAACTGAATTGAATTGATATAAAGTGAGAAATCAAAATACATGTTTGTATGAGAATGTTCAAGTTGATTTTAAATAACTAAAACGAGGCTCAGAGGATGATTTCCTGATCTTGCAGGAGTGAAATGACTACAAAGGTGTGGTCTTGTTTAAAAATAATAATAATAAAAATCCCATCCCTTCTGAGTATCCCCCTCTTCTCTTCATTTGATGCAAACTCCTTGTTTTATTTCAGGCACTAATCTGTTCTCCAGTCAGGCTCCGGATGACTTTAAGATGGAAAAATGGCTTCTCGAATGCAGAATTACAGCAAAACCTCAGACCTATTTTAATTCACTCTTCTGTCATGCTCTATCACTCTTATTCTGTCTATTAAAGCGTGATTTCTTTTCCCTTGACTCTTCTTTTCCAGGCTTTTCTCTTTTTTTTTTGAGGCACTAAAATAATTTGCCTTCATACAAAAATATGTTTCTGCCTTTAAAGGGATAAATGCAGGTAAAAATTTAAGTTGGAGTAGAAAAAATCTGTCAGACGAGAGTCGATTTTATTACTTAGTGAGTGTGTGGAGGCAGCAGAGCAGCCTGAGGCAAAACGTACACTTAGCTTTGGTCTGTACGCGGCCCGGCGGTGAATCATCAGAGCTCAGCTGTCCAAAATACACCACCAATCTGGACGGGGCATATGGCTGCATGACACTCGTATGAATTACTACTACACGCCTGTGTTGTTGTTTTTCCCTGCCTTTTAAATGTTCTACGAGCCGGGCGATGCTCTCAACACCGATGGGATCAGGATCAACGGGGAAGGCCGGAGAGGAGAGCAGGTCTGATGAAGTTCAGATGTACAGCGACGGAAATCTGGAACAACAGAGTGCACGGAAATCAATAAAGTGTCTGAGTGGGTATTGATCAGGAAATTTTGGACTAAAGCGACAACCAGGATTCAGACAAGCAGTGGAAAACTGTTCCCAGAGACTCTTCCTCCTCATAGTTTCTCCCCTCCTCCCCCTCCTGTGAAGCCCCACTACTCTGGGGTTGCAGGAATGTTTCATCACATCCATCTCAACCTTTGACCTCCCCATTAGCTGCTTGTGAAGTCAGAGAGTGGAAATCTAACGGTTTCGCTCTTAATGAAAGGGATGCACTCCTGAGTATTCCCGTCTCGACACCGGCACTCCACTTTTTTTGTAAAAGTGCAGACGGTTCAACGCACATTATCAAAATCATCAGATAATCATTTAAGACCTCCGATCTTTTATCTGAGAAATGATCCGATGGCGTGCCGATCGATGGGAGAATATGCAAAGCGCGTTCGGATGTTCGGAATCTCTCGACCTTTGCTGCTTTCATCTCTTCCTTTTGATGTTGTGTTTAATGTGGCTGATGGAGTCGGGCGTCTCCTCCGCTGGAGAGGACCGACCCAGCTGGAAGCTGGAGTCCACCTGTCAGCGCCGAGGAAAAGTTTAGGAAAAACACGACAAACTGGAAAAGTTAAGAGATGGTAAAGAACTAAATTTGTAACACTTTACAATAAGGGTCCCTTTATTAACGTTACTTAGTGCTTTATTAAGCATTAATAAACAAAAGGTCCCTTTATTAACGTTCCCAATATTGTTAAGTGTCCTTAAGGTTAGGACAAAGAGCTGGGGGGGTCTGCTTAGTAATGCATTACTTAATATACTTAAGCAGTTGTTAATACCTTATCTAAAAGTTTATTAATGCTTAATAATGCACTAAATAAAATTATTAAAGGGGCTCTTACTGTAAAGTGTTACCACTAAATCCAAACTAAACACCTCATTGTGGCTGATTTATAATCATATCAACACTTAAAGGATTTATCTTCCAGTTTTCATTGTGACAAACTCACATAAAAGCCTAAAATAATGCCAAATAAATTCTAAATTTAGATTTTTTAATCAGTATTTTAATAATAAGAAAATCTTTGCAAAAATGTGACACTGACAAATTAAAGAAAACAAATTTAATCACTGTAAAAAAAACTAAAAATAATTCATTTGTTTTATTCATTTATATAAAAAATTGACACTTTTTCTAAAATTTAGGCATTTCATATCTGGACTCCTGATTTTTCTTGTTTTTATCATTTTATTAAGTACTAAACTATTACTGTAGTTTTCTTTATTAAAAATAAAGCAACTGTTTGTAAATCTGTCAGAAATAAAAGAAAAACAAACATTTTATTGAGTATTAAATATTAATCTATTTTTGGTTTAGTTTTGCTGATAAGTCAAAAAACTAAAAAAAATGCTTATTAAAAATAAATAACAACAAAATCTTCACGAAAACTAACTTTTAACCATTTTAATTAAAAAAATTTTTGCCCTTTAAATAAATAAACAACTCAAAAATCTTCCCAAACTGGGATATAATGATATTCTAACAGCTTTTGTTTTTACTGGTGGATGAATACATAATTAGTGTTTTGGTTTTTGTCTCTTCAATAATATCTGGACCCAAAAAATGGATATGGGTGATGAAATTTACCCAATAATCGTTGTTTAAATCGACTGTGGAGGAAAAACTGGAGAAGAAATGTGGAATTTGTGTTTAGTTTCATGTGAATGAGGTTATTTAACTTTGATCCATTAGAAAATGAGCAGTGAAACTGAATCTAATTAGCATCCTAATGAGGAAGCAACACTTCATCCAACATGGCCTCCATATAAACCGGAGAGGAGAAGGAGGACGTTCCAGATTCTGGACCGAATCGGAAGAGTGGAGAAAACATCAAGCCCCGAAACCGTTAGGTTACTCTGTAATTTGGCTACTTTTTATTCGAGCAGGGTCATTTTCAAGAGAAATTACAAATTAAGAATTCAATAATACTTTTACAAAGACATTTCAGGAAAGATTTCTTCTTCAGTCATGATATTATACATAGTATTTAACAGTCCCTCTTCATTTTTTAGCTTAAAAAAAGAAACAAAGATGAAGAAAGTGGAATTTTTTTTCAGTCGAAAATACAGTGTTTTCACAATTGTATAAAAGTTCCCAAATTTGGATTTTTTTTTATATCCCAGCAACTGGAAAATAAAGGAAAATAAAATAAGATTAAACTTTCACAATGTTTCAAAACACAATAAATGCTCTCTTTACGTAAAATTTGCCCCTATGATCGACACCATGTTCCTTTTTACTAAAATATATCTATATATTGAAGAACTATAGTACTGTACACAACAGTATGAAATAAATAAAATTAGGAAATATAAAATGGGCCACATAAATAAGGTTTCTTCCAACCTACAAATAAATGAATGCAATTTGCTGTTTTCAGAAAATGGTTTGGTGTAATACTGACAAGAGAACTGAGGAAACATTGCACAACATAATGTAAACTAAGGAGCTGCTGCCTATACGTCTTAATACTGACACGGGTGCTTCAAAGAACAACGGTGAACCATCTCATAATACTGAAGCTGGTGAAAAATAAAGTCCTTTTACACAATACGAGGGTGGCACTTGCAGAAAACACACAGGTTAAAAGGTTTGCATATAAGGCTTCTTTTTTCTTATCAAAAAACACCTTACAAAGGCTTCGTCCTTCATCGATTTTTACCCCGAACTCAGTCCATAAATCGTAGTTTTCCCTTAAAACGAAGGTCTCTTTAAAACTTCTTTAAAAACAACAAAAAAAGATCAACACAGTTTAAATTCCTTCATTTGATTCAAGAGGCCTAAAACAGTGTGGCTGGAGATGTCTGGAACAGAAAAACGACACCGAAGGAAGTAACGAAGGTCAAATACCCATGACTGTAGTGCAGGGAATACTGCTCTTTTCCAACACTGTATAAATATATACATAGGCAATACTTTTTATTATTTTTGTTCATGATTATAGAAGCGGAGTGCAATTTGTACAAGTCACTAGTTGTGCTATAAATACTATGGAACACGGGGGGTTTATCTGAGGAGGTTAGCACCACACTTGATTTTAGGCCTTAGTACTGTACATTTGTTGAAATGTATTCATTTATTCGGTTTGCATAATGCAGCTTCTTTCACAAACCCATGCCTTCCATCTAGACGCCTCCTCCAGATTGATTTTTGAGTCTTGTTTGGCAGACATTGTCCTCCTCCTCCTCCTCCCGTCCCCCCTGTGAGGAGTCTGTCAGAGAAAGCTTCCCGGAAGCTTCAGGCACGTGCAGCTTAAAACACGGCGTTTTAAACCGAGCAGGTGAGAATACTGAACCCAAAGAGACAAACTCAAAACTTTTAAGATGGTGGGAAGCCTTTTTTTTCCTTTTAAGTGTCCCCTCCCCCGCGCTGATTACATGCCGTCCTCCATCACGTCCTCGTGATCCGATTTGGTTTCCATTTTGCCGTCCAGCGAGCTATCGTCCATCGAGTGCTCTCCGTTCTCTTCCTCATCCCTCAACGTGTCCGGGTCCGTGTCCATGCTCTTGCTCTCCTCCTCCTCCTCCTCCTCGAACTCTTCCCTCCGTCCAATCTTTGCATACGTTCCGTCCACCTCCTTGCGTCCCTCTCTGATCCCTCCGTTCACGGCGTCGTGCCTCAATATGGCCTCGCGCTCGGCCAGCTCTGGGTAACCCTGAGGAGTCATGCCCTGCAAGTACGCCCTGCTCATGAGCAGCTCGGTGGGCTCCAGGTGGCCCTTCTCGCGGGCCTCCCTCTCGGCCGCCTCTCGCTCCTCGGCCTCCCTCTTGCAGTAGGAGTAGCGGTGGTTCATGTGCTGCGAGTAGGAGCCCGAGTGGGAGAACCTCTTCCCGCACTTGTCGCACTGGTACGGCTTCTCCCCCGAGTGCAGCCGGGAGTGCTCGATGAGATGGTGTTTGTGTTTGAAGGCCTTCTTGCAGATCTGGCACTGGTGCGGCCTCTTGCCTGCAGAAACACAAAACAGAGAGCGAAGGGGGAGGTGAGTGGCCTGTCACCGTGGCAACGACAACAACTCACACAAATCAGAGCAAAGCAAAATGTCGAGGAAAAACTCTAATAATGAGCTGGATGGCATGGAGTAAGAGATGACATCACGGAGCTCCAAATCCGACTCGCAGCGATTTGTTTATTGTGAGAAAGTGAGCTCGCATTCATGGGCCGACATTATGGAAATTCCCTCCTGCGGTTAAAGCAAACTCAGCCACAACTACTTATTTTAGTCCTGCGTGCAACACTGATGAATACAACCTAAATAAACGACTGTGAAGCAAACAAACAGGGAACAAAGGCGTAAACAATCGGAGCTGAGATAGCAGGAGGCTCCGAGGGGCTACGCTGATTATCCCCAAACATAATTCAAGTTCAGGGTGATGGCTGGTCCTCCTCCAGGTTCCTCTGTCTACCAAAACAGACATAAGACACCATCGCAGGCCACAGAGGGCAGGGCGAGGACATAAAACAAAACAAAAATCAGCTGGTTTCTCTAACTCGTTAAGCTAGCTGTTTTTATTAGCTACTAATAATCACCGCCGCTGCTCAGCACGTGTGGACGCCCGTCCTCGACCGCGCCTCTGTCCAACATCTGGACCGTTCTGCTGCACTCAAATCCACTTCTCACACACGCATTGTTGCTAAAAACAACACGCGGCGACACAAACATAAAAGAGCGGCGTTTGGAGGAGATAACACACCCGTTTCTTTTTTTTTCTCCTTTTCAGGAGTTGAGTTCTGACGGTGCAGCCTTCCCTCCCTTTTATGTCCGAGCAGATAACACGGAGGCTGCATAAAGCTCTGAGCGCTCTGCTACTGATAGTGGATAAAATAAATGATGCAACCTGGTGAAAGAGGATCTCTGTATAATAACTATAATGAAAGACTTGCTATCGGGACTCTGAAGCTTCTGACCGCTGCGCCGCTGATATGATCTATCGCCAATAATGGCGCCGATAAAGACATTAGAGGCTTTTTTCCTCTGCTTTATACATCTAGGTGAATTGATGTGTGTCTTTTAAGATAGCAGAATGATTATTAGAGCAGGATATGATTGCAAAATAAAGAGTGCAGCTCCCTCGTCTTGCCTACCTGCTATTACTTCTAATTCAAAGAACACACAAAGCATTAGAAACATCACAAAGTCAGAATTTTGAAATCTGCTCAATAATTGGCGTCTTAATCCTGTCAATGAAGAAACACGTTAGGTGTTGGTTTACATATACAACTCAGGATTAAACAGAGAAGGAAAAGGGAGAGAAAAAAAGAAAGGGAGGGTAACAAAATATTTAAATAGATTGGGAGGATTTGGCAACACAAACATATAAAACATAAAAAAATAAAAGCATGGGGTTTAAAATAAGGGTCTAGAACAGTATATACCTGTGTGTTCATATTTGTGTCTTAGAAGGGAACTGCTCTTCTGGAATGTTTTGTCGCACAAGTCACACGCGTACATACCACTTTCAGTCTTCTTAATCTTCTTCCGCGACAGACAGGAGTCGGGGTCTGTCATGTCATCCAGCCCTGACAAGTAGTCTGGAGTGCCGTCGAGCAGGTCCCCCTTAAAGGACACAAACACAAAGACAAAAAGACCAAATGTAATAAGGAATGTGGTGCTTCTGATTCACAAAATCGTGATGTAGAGTAGCAGTACTTTTTAGCTTTTTTGTAGCTTTAATGTTAAATATGCATGATTTGTTTTCTCATACTTGACATTTCTGCAGCGTTTTGTGTGAAAAAGGTCTCATTTTAGCTTCTAAAAGGCCAACTGGTCAAAAACATGTTTTCCTTAGCAGACTGTGTGGATAAAGGTTTTAAAACTACATTACGATACTGAAGAAGAAAATTAATTCAGAAACCTTTAAATGGGAGAAAAGTTGAGTTGGCTTGTATGTCAAAGGGTTGACTGCTCTTTATGTAAACAGAAATAAGTCAAAAGGTTTCAAATTAAAATATCACAATTTGATGCTGGGTGTTAAACACATGTTGGGTTAGCAACTTAGCAGCTGCGCTAGTGTGTTCAAGCTAAAGTGCTAGGTGTAGTTTGAGAAGTAAAAACAGTCAAAATAGTTAAAAAAAAGAATGTGTCTGATGAATAAATGAATGCATGTTTAATGACTGAGTTAGTGATTTAGCAGCTGTAGTGTGTTAAAATGAATGAGACATTTTACTTTGTGTTAACTGATCATTTGAGAGAGAAGAAAAGAACCCAAATAGCAAAGGTTTAAGAATAAATGACATTTTCGAAATAACACATCATTTAATAACAAGCTGCTAAAATCTAAATGTAAGAAAATGTGACTTTGGTTGTTCATCATCAATTTTGAACAAAAGAACACCTGTGCTAATATGCTAACATGCTAGCTAAAAGCTAATATGCTAACTGCTGAATTTAAAGAAAAAATGTCAAATTTTAGGTTTATTAAAAAATAACATTTAGAAGTAACCAATAGAATTATAATGTGCTTCTGAGTGTTAAATGTGAAAAGGTGGAGTTAAGAATCCAAAAGATAAGAAATAAGAAAACAAAAAGCCAAAGTAGTCAAATTTCTTACAAAAAATAAACTTTTAGGAATTAATCACTTTTGCTACCAGGAGCTAAACATAAAACAAAACAATTCTGAACAACAACAAACATGTGCTAACTCATAAACCTAATGCTAAACTGAAGCAAAATAAAAGAGGGGGAAAAACACTTAAAGCAACACTTGGCAGTTTTAACTTGTTTTTAGCACCCCCTAGTGCTAGCGAAAGCAAAAGTGAAACTTATCTCCTCGTTGTGCGTTCATCTTCTTAACACCTTAATCTAACTGCTGAAATGTCTCCTCAGCCTTCATTAGTGTCTACAGGAGCGGTTCATCACTAAATCAAACTAATCAGCTGTGTTCATGATCTAAAACATGCTGGAAGCAGACTGCAGCGCCAGGTATGTCAGCTCCACTTTACTAAGTCCAGCAGAGACTGGTCTGCTACTCTGAAGTTGCAAGTGCTGTAATCTGGCCACAGAGGGCGGTGGGGGTCTGAGTGACATTTCATTAACTTTGTAAAGGATCATTTTAGCACATACTGGCTCAAGAAAATGATTTAAATATATGAAAAAGTTGCATAGTACGGCTTTAAAGGTTCTACTAAAGCAAAACATATTTCAGTGAATGGACCTTTAAGTTGAACAAAACCAAAAATGTGTGTGCTAATGTGCTAACAGCTAAACATAAAGCTAAATTTAAGAAGAAAAGAAAAAACACCAAAATTATAAACGTATCTCAAAAGTAAATACATTATAATGTAAAATAACAGATGAGTGATAAGTGGGATTTTGGCATTTTTCATTATTTTAAGAGCTTTAGCTCATTGTGCTAACTGCTCCATTGATTCGAAGAATTTCAAAAGACGCAACAATGCTCTGAAAACAATGAAATCTTCGAAATGCGACCATGATTTGGGAGTAAATATCTTCTCACTGAACGTGTTGCTGAAGATTATAAAAAAATGCTGTTTGACAACAGTTAAAAAGCCGTAAACTCGACACAAAGTCCTCATGTATTTTTGATTAGCAGCACCCACCAGCGTTTATTTCCTATAAAACTTTCAGCTGCAGAATAATATCTCCCATTTATAACTGACAGCGTTCTCATTATGAAACGCAGCCGGCGAGGGCTAATTTTGAACTTCTGTTAATTCTGCACATTCCTTTAAAACCTCCTCTTTTATGATGAAGATTATTCTTAAACATAAATTGATGGAGAACAATATTAAAACATTAGAGGAGGAGGGGTGAGCCATTCTTGAAATTGCAAACTCGTATAATGATTCTAATCAGAAGGTGCACCTTAATGGCCAATATTGAGTCACCAAAAGCCTGCTTTAATGAATAAGCGTGTGATAATGTGAGGACAGCGCTGCACTGTGTTTTAAGAACGGACCACTATCACTCTGCAATCAATTTGAACTAAACGCCTGTAGCTGTATTTTTAAAATCTAATTTAATAACTTAGAATAGGAAACATTATTAATACTTTTTTTCATCAAAATGGTTCCCCTCTATGTTAAACAGCCTTCAGCATCCACTGGTAATGAACATGGAGACTGTGCATTATTAATCCACATGTAGTGAAGAAGCTCATTTTGGCTTCGGCTCGCTTTAAAATGCAGCAAACTTGCGCTGGGAAATTTCAGAGAAGTGCACAGCTTCAGGGCTCACCTTTGTCATTTTTACAAAGGCCTTCCACCCGTATTTAATAACAAAATATCCGAGCCCGGCCCGCTTTGGAAGAAGACGGGACCGCTAATGTATTCCACGCACATCTGAGGGTAGAATTTACACAGCGGAGAGGGAACAATTAGAGATTCGCTGGGATTGAATTGTTTTTATTTGAACCTGATGCTGTTTTTCAGGCTAGAACTAAAGCGCCGGTTTCAGAACGTGAATCTGGATGATGTATTGTTCGTCTCATTATCATAAACCTCTCTCCCTCCTAACACCGCTAATGACGTCTAACGTTTTCCCACCTCGGGGTGATGTCCCAGCTGTTTAGCTACCTCAGGTGAGCGTTTCTCTCTCCTGACTCTTTTAATTAGCACAGAAATGAGTTCAGAACATTTTAGGGAATCTAAGTGAGCCTGGGGCTTTCACAAAATCACAGGTGGCTCATTTACCTGGAAACCTGGTTTCCGCTGGTACTTTCTCCTCTGCTGCATCTCGGCAAAGGTAGCTGCCCCTGCTGCGTAAGTGTAGGCCATGTGCGGTAGGAAGCCCATTTGATCCATGCCCGGGTAGGGCCTGAGACCTGGTATGCTGGCCTGCATAGGGGGCATGAATGTGGCGGGTGGGAATGCGGTCTGGGGAGGAAGTGACGTGTACAAGGGCTTGGCAGCGAATGGGTTAATGCCAAAGATGGGGCTAGTGCTTTTTTCAAGGTTCCCGTTGTTGGTCGAGCCTGAGAATTCCTTCTTTAGATAGGCCAAGTTCAAAGGCTCTTCGAAGTGCTCTCTGGGGGAGGGGATGCTGCTGTGGTCGATGGTGATGCTGTTGACTTTCGGTCTGCTTTTGACAGTCAGTGCGTGCTTGGGTTCCTTCATGAGTCTCGGCAGCGAGAGGTCGAGCGGTTCAGCCTGCAGGTCTTCTGAAGTTAAGCTGTTTGGAGTGTAGGAGCTGCTGTGAGAGTTTTTGGAAGAGGTGGAGGACAGGTTAAGCGGCGAGGGGGTGTTGCTGCGGGAGTGGTCCAACTTGTCACCTACGGGTTTGGCACTGCCACTGAACTGGTGGTTTTTCAAATGTCTGAGTGGGTTGTCACAGTTGTTGACGTTGTTGTTGAGCTCTGCGATGGAGGGGGACGTGATGCAGTCAGTAGGTTTCATAAGAGACACAGGCGACCTAGCTGCCAAAGAGTCTTTTAGTGGAGTTTGGTGGTTATTTGTCCCGATGACCATGTCTGTGTGGTTCCTGTGCTCTAGTGGTGGGGTTCTAGTGGTGCCATATTCCTGCATCTTCCGCTCAAACCACTCTTTCACAAATTCCTGAGGAAGGCCGACCGCTATGGAAATCTTAAGAAGCTCCTCCGAGTTGGGCTCCATGTTCATGGCGAAGTATGCCATCAGCACAGGCATGTAGTTTCTGTAGGGGTTAATGGGGCCTGTGAGTCCCTTCTCAGACAGCATGGAGGAGTGGGAGTTCTTCTCCATGAATATCCCTGGATTGTTGGGCATCAGATTCTCACTGGGCTGCAGCACAGCTTTGATCTCCTCGTTCATTTTGCACAGGTAGCGTTCATGTTGATGCAAAGGTATTGGCCCGGGGAAGGTTTCCTTGCAATACTGACAAGCATAAGGTGTAAACATGTTGTTTTCCGGCACCTTCTCATCCACACCTCCTTCGAGCATGTGGTTGGGTTTTTCTCGTTTGATATTGCTAATCTGTCTCTTTGAGTCTGTTGTCAAGCTCTGGAGGCAGGCTTTGGCTTCGTTCACTTTTTCTAGCGTGTAGTCGATGATGCTTTTGGTGGCGCCGTTGTGATTGACGAGTGGAAGGCCAACCTGAGGCCCCCCTGGCGATGTCAACCCCTGTTTATGCTCCTCCATCTGGTTTCCCAGCTCCTTCATGTAGGCCTTGAGCTTGGAGAGCTCCTCTGGCTTGCAGTCCATTTTCTGCCTGCACACAGTGTTGTCCACAATCTGGAGAACCTTCTGTACCTCGCTCAGGTTGTTCCCCAGCGAACCTGGGTAGCCTGCAAACGGTGATTCAAGCCCAGTCATTCCAAGATGCTGCAAGGGGCTCTGAGCTGTCGAGTTGTGGTTCACCCCCAGTGGGCTGGTCCCTCCCATCATTCCATTCATAAATGGAACAGGAGCTCCAAATCCATGAGAGGCCATCATCAACTTGTAGTCGTTGAAGTCCAGCGGCTCCGTTTTGATGTTCAGGTGGCTGTTGTGGTCGGCGAGGCCGAGGGGCTTGCCGTTCTCGAGCTTTTGGCGTAGCTGGGTGATGGCAGTGTTGGTGGGTGATGCCGAGGCAGAGGTGGGGGAGGAGCCAGGCTTCAGGCTGCCTCGCATGCGGCCGTTGACCGCAATCAGGCCGATGCACTTCTTGCTGCTTATGTGGGAGCTGTAGGAGCCCGAGTGGGAGAAACGCTTCTTACAGTTGGGGCACTCGTAGGGTTTTTCACCTGGAATGAAACAAAACAAGCAGTTTTAACAAATGTGGTCAGAGTCCTCTACAAAGGTCTTGACCTATCTTACGTTTCTTTTCATTTTGCTTCCAGGCAACTAGAGTGTCTTGTCTTCTTTAGCAGTATTGATCAAGACTTTTTCAAGGTATTTCAAAGAGTTCTTATAGGGTCTTTTTCTCAGACACTGATCCAGTTTACTGGTATAGAAACATTTGCACACAGGTGTTTGGATCTGTGAGAGAACGTAAAGGCAGCTCACCGCTGTGAATCCGGAGGTGCTCCTTCAGATGGTGCTTGTACTTGAAGGCCTTTCCACACTCGGTACACTTGAACTTGCGGTTGCCGGCCGCTTGGTTGAGCAGTTGGTGCTGTGAGGAAAAACAGAAATGGAAAGAGATTTAGTCAAAAAAAAAGTTCACAAACATTGTGGGGGTGAGAGTTTTTAGTAAATAATCACAATTGGTCGGCATGACAACGAGCAAAAGAGGCATCTTGGCTTTTCACTCCCACCTCCGACTACAAGCGGCAGCGGCGATAACGCAGAGAATCACACACCTTTTAATTTCCTGGCTGCCTTCAGAATCTGGCAGCTCAAATAAAAAAGGAGAATAGATGAAAAGAAGGTTTTTAGAGCCTTCATTAGGAGCGCTGATCTGATCTACTATTTATTACTTTTGGCCTAATCAGCCACCCCGCATACCTGCGAACACGCCGAGTCCGTCCTCCTCAGAGACGCACGACCTGAAATAATCTAAAGAGTCCTATGATCATGTTTTTTTTTTTGTTTTTTTTTGCAACACTTGAAACAAAACCCTGGCTCGTCTTTAGCAGAACGATTAATTCCAAGTGGGAGGTGTAAAACGGTGAGTAAATAAATAAAATAAAGGGAGATCCGCGGCCCCCCCCCCACCCCAACAATCCTCTCGCCTCAGACTTGACAAATGCTGGGGTGTGTGCTGACTCTCCCCACATTCCTGGGGAGACAGATGGCGGCGTGCAGGACACTGGGAGGACTTGGAGGAATTGTTCAAACAACCCCAACCTTCAAAGATCAAGCTGGAGGGAGGGAGGGGGAGGGGAGAGGGGGGAGCCGAGGCCCTCGCCAAGCGCCGGAGAGGGACCCCACTGCTCGTATGTTGCTGAGTTGCAAAAACAAACAGCAACAGCTGCTTCGCCCACCCCGCCTCCCCCCGCTCCTCCCGCCACCTTCCCTTTTACTCCCCCAACCCCGAGGTCCCCTGCCCGCTAAAGTTTCGTCTCCTGCTAATAAGACACAATGGCGGCGGGCTGGTAATTGTGAATGGCAGCAGCAGACTGCTCTCCTCCACGGCGAGTGGGCGGAGACCGAGTCGGACGGGATGTTTGCATATGTATAACCTCTAATTAGTCATATTCCAGCTAATTGGTTAAGAGAAGGAGGAGTATTAGCGCTTGTAAACATGGAAGACAGAACGGCCCGGCACATGTTTACCTACCGGAACATAATTCTTTATGTTAATCGGACTCCTCCTCAGTTTCAAACCTACGTTTAACACGAGATCCTGCGTCTAAGCAGCTGATAATTGGCAGCGGGAGAAGAAAGATCTGATCGGGAGGATTAACGGTTAAACAAACTAAATCACGATAGCCGCTGGTCGAGCCCTGAGGAGGGGGTGGTGGGAGTGTAACACGAGGATGGGCTGACCCGTCTGCTCACATCCAGCTGGTGGATCAGGTGAAAGTTCTGGCTGCTGACCTCTGATCAGATCATAGAGCACAACATAACACCCACAACCCGGAACTGGGCTCCCGCTGACAGGAGCGGGCTCTCCTGACTTTTTTTTGCTCAGTTTCTTCACTTTTAAATCCAGTTGAAGCACAAACTCAAATCTGGGCTGAATTAAGGAGCCAGAACTGCTGAATGCAGGACTTTAAGGTGATTCAGATCCACATTACATCTCAGGCGTGTGTGAGATAAATCGCGGCAGAAATTTTGAGCGTACACAGATGTTTATGCAGTGCATGAAATTAGAAAAGCAAAGGGAGGGGTGTGATGGAGTGCCGCCACCACAGGCTGCACCAGAAGAACATTAAAGGCCAGGAGTGGAGAGAAGTTAAGGAGCTGATAAAAATTTCCAAATTGGAAATTAACACAATCATTCGATCGTGAACACGAGACTGGAAAATCATATCAGCGAGGGCCATCAAAAAACCATTTAGGGCCTCAATTAAAGTTATTACCATTAAAGGATCTGCATCTTCAAAATGCCATGAAAAATTAATAATGATTGCCAATCAGAAAAAATGATCTCTCTTCTCTGAGGGATCGGAGCACATTAGGAGGGAAATGAAACAGAGAGAGGAGGAAAAACCGGGAAGAGCGGCTCACCTGATCCCTGGCTGGCTTGTGCGTGGCCATGTGTCGCTCCAGCTGAGTGCGGTAAGCAAACGTGTAGTTGCACAGAGGGCAGGCGAAGTTCTCCTCGTTCTTCTCATGGCGGTACTTGATGTGCTCCTTCAGCGATGTCAAACGCTTGTAGCCCCGGTCGCAGTAGGGGCAGGTCAACAGTTGGGCGAAGGCATCTGGCGTTCCAGGTGGCAGGTCTGTACAGGAGACAGCAGGAGGAAGAGGAGGAGGAAGGGGAAGGGAAAGTGGGCCAAAAGGTCAGCCAATCAATGGCAGCTAACGGGCGAGCTGCCCAGAGCGGTATGGGAGTTATCTGTGCAATCTGCTCCACATGAGAGCATCGGTGTCAGGCTGGCATCCAGCACAGACTCCTCATCGTCACTTTCTTTGACATAACGTGCACACGCTCACACATTCACAAAGTTCCCGACTCCGTCCTCTGTCCTAACGCGCCCCTCCCTCTCAGAGGATCCTCATGTCTGCAGCATGAATCATAAAACCCGTTCAAATTGAGCTTCAGAGGTGCGCTATCTGATTTCAAGCGCCTGCCCAGCTGTTGCTTGAGACTGTAGGTAAACATCCAGGCATCCGGCGAATCTGTGGGACCAACAGCTGCCCGCTCGCGTCAGCGGGAAGAGCTGCTGCTCTGTCCACACGTTCACCTCCTTGTTTTTCTTTAAACATTTTCCTGAAACGATCTGTTTCTGCAGGATTTGGGCTGCAACGCGAGGCTCCTGGTGCTTTCTAGCAGATTCGATTTGAGTCAATTTTTTAAATACTGGTCAAGTAAGGGTTAAATTTAGATTTTTTTTGTACAAATGAGAAAATGTTTCACCTAAAAAGCCAAACTGATGCTGCGTAACCATGACAACCGCTTCAATGCCATGTTGTTGGAGGTGCAAACACACCGGTCGACAAACCACTTGTAACATTTTATGCTTTATAGAAGTAAATTAGTACTTTTAATAGATTTTCAGTGCGTGCACCATTGCTAAGCACAAATTTACACAAAAAATAACAGATCTTACTAGTGATGTAATTTATGTTCTTCTGTTAATTAAACATCTTTGAGATTGTGGCATCGGTGCATTTCTAAAAACAAGAGTTTACTCTATGAAATTATATGTTAGTCATTAAGTACAATAACACTTTCTACCAGTTTACGTACCGTTCTCCTCGGGTCCCGTGGCCTCCGGCGTGCCCAGGCGGCTCAGCTCCTCTGGGGCTTCTGGGTAAATGATGGCGGTGTCGCCACGCTGCAGGTACTCTGCGATGCTCACCACGTGGCTGTCGCCGTCGTCCAGCTTCCGCTTGGCGAAGAAGTCCTCCAGCTCTGAAGTGCAATCCACGCTCTTGACTGCAGAGAGAGAAGAAGAGAGCGGCGCTGAATGAGGTGAGGGAGGAGGACGGATAAATTGGATTCCCTTCTTCCCCCCTGAGAAATGTCTTACAGGAGAATATTGGGAACATTGTGGTAGAAATACGATGAGGATAGCCACCCTGAAACATTACAGCGGAGCTTTGGGGGGAATATATCTACATTACCGAGCTTCCTTGTCATACGTCTGCTAAAACAAGAAATGTAACTTAATCCGTCCAAAAGTCGGAGATAGATGTGCTACTATGAGCTGCTAAGGAGCCATGTTTTAGAGAAACTTCACTGACCTAATTTACTCCTGACAGGAAATCTGATTTACGGCTCAGGACCGTAAAATAAAAGAGAACCCAACCTCCTCGTTCACATATACATACAGATATCCTCAATCACGTCTTAATCAGCAGCAGAGCCACGTCTCATTGTATCAGCTTTCACATAAAAGGTCAATCAAGAGGCTATGGCTTTTGTTGGTTCTGTGTTGAACAGATTACCGAGGCCAAACCACAAGTCAGAGCAGAAAGGAGAAGAAAAAGACAGCGAGGCAGAGACACGCTCCGCCATAGCTGAGCAGAACGCGTCTTAAGCCAGCCAAAGTGCTGAGGCCACACAATGTGAAATTATTTCCCAGTCCCTTCTCTTCGGGGAAACTCTTAAGCTGCAGCGAGGAGATAGCTGCCTCCGAAAAAACACACAACACAAAACAAAAACCGGAGCTGAAAGAAAACGGCAGCCTTCATTAGTCAGGGGGACTTTAAAACACACACACACACACACACACACGGAACCTGGAGAGATTCTGGAGGCTGTTTGGAGCCCGGTGACGTCTCATCAGGCTTCCTCCCCTGTTAATGAGGCTTTTAGACTTGGAGCCAAGGTGAGGTTTAAAGAGCGATTTGTTCAGCCGTGATGACTCCGCCAGCCAATTTGTGAAAGGTCAAGGTAGTAGATATTTGGATGTCAAAAATGGCACCCAAATGTCACCGGTGCCAATGGATCACTTTTGATAACAGTGACGGCAGAATTTACAGCATTCTCATTAGCTTTGAAGGAGGCTAAGCTAATTGAGCCTCGGGAGTTCATTGTGAAAGCTTCACATGGGGATGGAAAATCCAACCGTGTTCCTTTAAGGAGAAACGGAGGAAATCACCTGGATCAAAGTGTGCTCTGGCACCAGCGACGTGATTGAACTGCTCATGCCTTTAAACAGAATCACATGTGATCTGGTGGCAGCGCGCTCCGACTGTATTGTTTCCAAAAGTCCTTAAAGCGCTGAAAATGGAAAACATTTGCTGGAGTTTTCGGGAGAGAGGAACGGGAGAAGGCCGGGACGCGCGGAGACTAATGGGAGCTGAAAGGGAGGCTTTGGAGGCAGGGCCGCGCGGCGTTCTGTGGGGTGACTCTGGTTTACCAGAGAAACGGCCAAAGCCAATTGTTGAGGTGGCCAGGATGATCTCATGGAACGGAGGGGTGTGTGGCTGCAGATCAGCCCAACACCTCAAATGCAATATGGCAGATAGAGTTCAGCCCCACCAGAAGAAACACTTAGCTAACCGGGAGGGCCAGGAGTAGCATGTTCAATCAAAGCTACAAAAAAAAATCACCCTGGCTGCCCGTGCATCGGCCTCGGTGGAGGTTGAATCAGCAGGAGGAGATTTCGCTTTAATTACAGCTTGCAATTTGTGGTTTGTTCAGCTCGGATTTTTTAGGTTGCTAACCTAAAAACTGGACCCACCTAAAGCTAGAATCTACTTGACACTAGAGTTTCTTTGAGAAGAAAGTGGAGTTTGCCATGAAAACTCTGCTGGGTTTCAGCTTATACAATCAGAAAGAGTTTGATATTTTGCTATTTTCTCTATTTTTCTCATGATTTTAGTTGAAAACATGAAGAATACATGGTTAAAATAAAAAAATGATCCATTTTTGAAGCAAAATCTAAATCTTTTAACTGTCTTCAAGACAATAAAAGCAGGTTGATCACATTGATTTGGTAAATAAAGAAAGATCTCAGCTCACCTGTACCGTTTCCAACTGCCTGCAAAGTGGCATCAGGCCCCAGGGCATCGAAATCATCTTTCATTTCATCTGCACACAAACACAGAAGAAGAAGAAGGAGGAGGGAGGGAGGAGGGTGAGTAATGGTGACAGTGAGGCCTTTAAGAAGAAGAAGAAGGTATGGAGAAAGCAATAAAGGCACCGCTGTGCATCGTGGCGCGCTGCAGCTTTATTCAGCATGCTTAATGAATGCTATCATCTGGGCCAGACAGTGACTTATTTACCTTTAACATGACAACAAGCGGCAGGGGAGGCGAAGAAAGGTTCAATCGCCAAACACGGCGATTAAATACAACACGGAGCACATCCACCTGAGCAATCATAGAGCTCCAGCCAACACGCAGGCAGAGCTTATTACTCCCCGGCTGTGACGCCGCTGCAATCCTCTGCATGCACGATCACGCTTGTTTTATCATATGTCATTTGGTGGACGCTTTTATCCAAAGCTGCTCCGACTATTGTGAGCGGACACATTTTTGTGATTCGCCACAAGCCCTGGCAGAGAGTTGGCGCCTTGCTCCTGGAACTAAAAAGAATACAAGCCCTGACCACAAATGAGGAGTTGTAGCTGCAGAAACATTTCTCAGCGGCAGAAATAACCTCACTGGTCGGGGCAGACCTCAAGTGGGCGGGCCCAAGGAGTCGATGTTTTGAAGTGAGCAACAAAAGTCAGGCCTTTAATTCTGCGTTTTACATGCGTGACACTGAAGGAGAAAGTGCATTCTAACCAGAAAGAGACAGATCCATCTCTACTGGAGTTACAGCTCAGAAAAAATCTGGAGGATTTTTTTTTTGCAGGGAGCCAAAGCAAAAATCCAGACATCAAATTAGTAATCCAAACTGAGACGGGATTATAAGAAGTATAAGCGCATCGAGATCGAGAGAAAGGTTAAAGATTTTGTCAGTAGAACATTTGGGTCACCAAGGTAACCACACATTTGTGTTTCTCACACAAAAACTAAAAGTTTTGTTAAAAAGAGTTGAACTGTGAGCAGCAGGAGGCTGATGGCCACATATGTGCAGTTTGATGTTTTATGTGGGAGATATGACAGGTTAAAACTGCCCTTCGTGTTTGGCGGAGAAAAGTCAAAGTTGTGGTCTGATGGAACCCAAAGGGGATCTGAGAGGACACTGCCTACAGACTCCAATACCATTGCTTTTATGTAAAATGTATAATATAATATTAATTTTGTCTCCATCGTACCACAACCAAAATAGTCCCAGTGCAAAAGTTCTGGTACGTGTTTTCATGGATGATTTATAAAGTGGACAAAATGTTGACAGAATCTCTAAAATTCAGTGATTATATGTTAGCTTCCATGCTTTCTAATTCTCCACCCATGCCAGTGTTACTACCCCTACAGCGTTGGCCTCCACAAGCCCAGGTTCCTCCAGCCTAATCAGGGTAATGGCATCCAGACAGGCAGATACTGTCCTGGCACAGGTGAGGACGCTGTGAATAACCCTGGGATTGACGGGCTCATAAACAAACCCTCTTCTGACACATTCTTCTCCTCTTACGGTCGACGGGAGAACGCTGACCGGACAATCAGCCTAAGAAGTCCCAGGCCCTCCTTCCTGCCTCGTTGGTACAAATTAAATCAAGGTGCTTCCGAGAACATGACCTTTGTTTTCTAATAAAACGCCACATTGTGTTCCTTGTTAGCTGCTCCTACAAGGACAGCCGTGCATTGTGGAGCGTCGTCCCCTCGGTTTTAAATCAGGAATGGAGAAACCTGGCTGAGATAATGCAGGAAAGGTTGTGGGTGTATTGTTGATAATAATGCTATCCTGCTTACATTACTCCACACAAAAGCCAGAAGCAACAAGAATTTTTATTTTCAGCTGAAAACAATGGACTCCGTGGATGTGGAATGCATTCTGGGGCTCACGATTCAGGGTTAGCTTGAAATTAAAGATCTGGCTTCGGCGGTGAGATGATAAATACCCGAGTAAATGGCTTCAGAGAATAATGACAGACTCCACTGGAGGGGTAGGCTCACTTCCTTCGATGCCAGAAGATTTTTTCTTCTTCTTCTTCTCTTTTTGATTCGTCCAAATGGCATCAAAACCAAAGCTGCCGTATGGGAACTAAACAGGTTTTAAACAACACTAGATTAAAAAATACCCACAAGTATCAGATATCATGAAAACCTCCTGCATCGGGGCTCTCGGCACATTTCTGCGTCCTCGTAGGCACCGTGTTTGCTTTGGGTAATCAAATTTGACTGCATGCCTTTGGTCTGACGCAAGGGATGACCAGTGGGATTAACTGGCCCTTCACTCTCCCCTATTTACCTTGGAAAACTTTTGTTATCTGCGGTCTGAGGGGAGGGACGGCTGCTTCCAGTAGGAGGTAGACTAACACCACATACACCTCTTGGCTCGGGCACAAACACACACACTCACACACACACATCCATGCCCATCCTGGGCTGCAATCTAATGGAACAAAATGTCATTGTGGCGAGTTTATAGTCAGAAAAATGCAAAAGGAAGGCAGATTTTGCAGGAAACTGTAAACAAGTTCGCGTGTGTGTGTGTTCTAATCGGAGGTAAGTGAAGTGTGTTTTCTCAGCAGTAAATCACACACAACTCGAGGCGGTAAGGTACACACCTCCTAGAAGAGTGATGTTGAGGTCTGGACTCAGGAGGAGTCCAGACTACCTCAGCCTGACTGTAATTCCACCTATTTTCATAGCGGCTCTGATGGTGTTTATTTTGAAAACATTCCTATTTTTACGGCGGGTCGCCGCAGTGGCTTGAAGGTTCTGCCTTTGTGCGTTTAGCCTCCTGAACGGAGCAACAAAATTCACAAGAATACAACGAGAACGGATTAAAGTTTCAGATGTTTTCAGACGCTCCTCGCCAATAACAGATATTCTGTGTCTTCACATCCCAATAGTAGTGTTTCTGATCCGAATCAAAGTCTTGGCAGGATACACGGACGCCTAAAACACTGCACTTATTGTAAAATACGGCCAACCAAACTCCTGGACGCCTTCGATGTTTAAATGGCAGCTGCAAAACTTGCTAAGAAAACAAGAGCCACTCTTCAATCAGAAACAGAAGCCAAATTTGGCAAAATCCAGCAAACGAGGAGCAAAAACGAGCAGGCGGCGTGTCAGGAATCCTCCTCAGTTAAAACAGAGCAGGTGATTTATTTGAAAGCGTCTGTCGGTGATAATGATGTCATGCTTTCCAGGACGCCGCGTCCAGCCTCGGTGTGGGATTAAGGAATGTCAAGGACAGACACAAGATTGTGCCCTGGAATCATCCGGCTGCAGGAGATAAACTTTATTCTACTTTCTCTTCATTTCTACAGTGAAAACATCTCAGAGTGTTTACAGTACTCTTGGAATGGATGTAAAAAGTCATATTTTGGGGTTGAACAGACTCCCGTGTGGAACAATCTGCTACATTCAGACCTGTAGCAGCTCCCGATAGGGGAGTGACGACCAAATCAAGGAGGGAGGGTGCAAACTTATCTCAGGCCCGAGCTATGTGCTGAGGTATCACTGTAGACACTAAGGCACCGCGGAGGAAAAAAAAAAAACACACACACAAGGAGAAGAAGAAGGAGCAGGCTGGGAAACGCAGCACCCACAAGATTGGGAAAGAGACTCCCAAACGCTCTAATGAACTTGACTTGCTCTCCGAAATATGTCAGCCAGTTTATCACACAAGAAGCATATTATCTGGAAATTGCAACATAGTTGAATTACAGACATTATGGCACCGCAGGTCTTTATCAAATAAACAATTACCGTATGCAATGACAGCCTGTTTATCCTTTATCTTGATTTATTTACCCAACTGTCTCCTGTTCCTTCCACCCCGCGAGGAGCTAATATGGAGGAATGTTGATACCCGCTTCTTCTCGTCCCTAATAAATGCACTACACCCCCCGTACCCCCCTCCGTATTAAAATTTAAGACTGCCGAACGTTCCCCCAGTTTTTCGGCTAGTTCATTAGCAGAAATGAATAGCAAAGCCCGGCTCATTTAAATGGGCTGTCTTACATGACTTCTCGCCGTACTCTGTTCCCGTCACATGCTTCCAGGAATCATTGACTCTTATTATACATGTAAATGGCTATCATAAAAATAAAAATTTCATTTAAGATTGTTAATGACTTTTTTTTGCAGCAGTCTGGGTTCCTTTAATGATTATACCCTGCCCCCTAATTAAAAGTATTTATCTTTCAAGCATCCGTGACTGGCAGGAGGGGGTGGGGGTGCTGTGTGCTCAGGGAAAAGACAATCAGTCAGTCAAGTTTGTGAAGGTATCACCTCCACCCTCTCGTGTCTTCTCGTTGCCTGCCCTGTTGTTTCTGCTCCTACATTACTGTAAATATTTCTGGCTGTTTGGCTCAGAGCGGGACTTTTCTCTAAGCGTGAACCAAATGGTCCCCCCGCCGCTCGCAGAGAAACTGTTTATCACGTCTGTTCTGCCGGGGGAGCGTCGCCGGGACTTCACCATCAGACCTGGCTCCGACGCTGTTTGCAAAACGCTTTGTGTCGTTTGTTTAAGTCTACACGAGCACCAGATGGGTGGGGTTTACGGCATAAGATAGTTCCACAAGTGGCAGGATGAGCACACAAAGTATCCAACAGTCAGCTTAGTGGTAGTTCCTGTGATTGGCAGCTCACCTGAACCCTGCACATCTGGTGGAGCTCAGAGAATAAAAGCCAGGACTGCTTTTTATGTAGGTCTGCTTTGAGTTTTTCGTCCAATTTTACATCCCATAGCTTCGAAAAGACCTTTAAATTAAACATCAATACACGTGATTTGATCAGTACTAGTGTGCCGTGACATTTGGTAGCGGTGCGTTGTACGGTGGCGACAAAATTAACAATAAACGAAGGGAAACGTCCTCTTAGAAAACAGTGACTCCAGCCTTTAGAGCTCTATAGCTGCAGTAGACTTCATAGTAGAAACATTCTTCAGATTTCAAATGACATATCCAAAGTTGGAGTTTACATGACTGAACTGATGTTTTGATGTCTTTGATGGTTTTAGCACAATCACAGCTTAAGTTGGAGAATTTTTAATGATTTTTTTCAATTTTTTTCGCATATATAAGATTTTAAATGTGTTTTGCAAATAAACTCCTTTTACTCCCACGGTGTTCTTCCAGAAAGTGTGAGGAACACACTGTGTGGTTACCATGGTGATCCTAATGATCTACTTGCTGCAGCTTTAACATTACTTTATTATTTTTTTTGCTTAGATGACAAAAGGAGATGATGCTGGAGTTTCAGACGGCAGTTTCTAGTTTCGTATTGATTCTGTAACAGACACTCACCAGTACCATCGACCGAGGCACTCAGGATGTCGTTGTCGGGCCAGATGTGCTCCACGCCGCTGTCCCGCATCTCGTCATCCTCCTCGTCCTTTGTCAGCAGGCCGTGGCTCTCGGCGCACGGTGATGCCTCTGGGTTGGTGAGGCTAGCCGGACTGCCCGTCCCATTGATCAGGGGGTCTTCCTCGGACACGGGCAGCTTGTCCTCCTCCTCGGTCTCTGAGCCGGTCTCTACCACGTTCTCATAGTTCAGAGCTGCAACAGAAAGAAGAACAAAGGAAGTTGGTCAGTTTTGGGGTATGGAAACTGAATTAATAAGCATTTTACAAGGCCTTCCCCCTCCCTCTTCTATTTTTTTCTTTTAATTTGGTGTGTTACAATCCAATTACAGCATCTGCGACTGGAATTTGTGACCCAACCACAGCGGTGGGCAGACAGCTGTCCAGGAGATGCAAGCCAAAATAGCCACTAATTTTCAGTCCTGCTCAGATGCCGCGGATGCCAACGAGCTGCACCTTTCAGATGGGCTCAGCTCTGGAGCATACCGCTCAGGTCTGAGATGCTCCACATAGCACATACTGTACCACAACTCTGGCTGCTATGCATACAAAAGGCTAAACTTATAGTAATTTAGATTAATCACAGCGTGCACCCTGTGGATGTGGATGTATTTGCATTGCCGGTGAAGTGAAACCATAAATATAAATGTTTTTTAACTCGACAGGGCCTTTAGGCCTGTTGAACACACACAATATGGGAGGTTGACACACACACACACACACACACACACACACACACATTAGAAAACTCTCGAGCAGCATCAGCAGGGCTCGCCTGCTTCAACAGCACCCTGGTCCCTGACATATGCCTGCTTTTCTTAAAATAGACAGCCTGTAAATAAGGGCTGTGAACTCAATCAAAGGTGGCTCTCGTGCAAATTTGTCACCGCGCCGTCGGCTGTTTCTCAGCGAAAACGCGCCGTGGCGTAAATCACTGCAGAAACGGACGTCAGTAGACTTATTGGAGCGGTGCAGATGGAGTGCGAGGCGAGCCAGGAGCAGGGCATCACATGGGGACACACCTCATTGGCAGCTCGTACAAGAATGTTCTGTGGTGAGGGCCCGTCTTGGGAGGACCCAGCCGCCACAGAGAAGAGGTGGAGGCTGTTTTTAGCTCTATTTATGTTTCTGACACACACAAAAAAGCTGCAGCAAGCGCATCAATAAGTAGGCAGAACTTTGTGACCCCGAGACGAATCTGAAAGCTTAATTAAAGCCGTCTTTAAGCCAAAGTAACAGCCACCGAGGCCTGAAAGTGTCCCTGCTTCTTGAACCTTCCCAGAACCATGAGTGCCAACCAGATAAAGTCCGTGCACGACATTTTTGAAAACATTATACATATCAAAAGATAAGCCTCCCCACACCTCCTCCTAACACGTCTCCGTGCAATTGACTGGTCTGCACTTGCCTTCAGCGAACAACTGCACAACAGGTGCAAATTAAAATGAAAACAGGGCTTTGAAACGTGGGAGGGGAGGCGGCGGGGGGAGGTGGAGGAGGGGCTGGAGGGTGGGAGTGCGGTGACCTGCCTCGAATACCAATCGGCGGAGGAAACAAAACCTTTTCAAGAGGTGTGATCACAAGGGTTTAGGCAAGTTCAGACTCAGTAATGCTCCTTATGGATGACAAAAAAGGCAACCGAGGCTGGAGACGTTAGGGGGTTCCTGGGTGGTCCACGTCCCACCTTGGTCCACCCAGATTTGTCTCGCTGTTTAAAAAGAAGACGATTCTGTCAGTGGGATCTCTATGAAGTCAAAATTTCAGGTTTTAAACGTCGTTATTTCAACTTCATCTCTCTGTTGCATCCTGTCCAAAGAATTTGGGAGTTGTTCTCACCATCAGCTCTGTGTCCCCCAGCTTCCAGAGAAGAGGGAGGGTGCGGTGGCGGTGTTGGTGGAGGGGGGTTTAGGAGTAGAGGGCTGCTAGAACAAAAGGCCGAGAGGCTTGGGAAGCTATCAACCCGTCCCTGTGAACCTGATCCCTGGATGCAGATTCAATGACGGCGGAGCAGGGGCCGTCTGAATGAAATTATCTAAGGCTGGACAGGTTTTAAAGGGCCTATTCTTCCCCAATAAAAAGAGCGAGGGAGCTTCTTTTTGTTTCGGAACACAACCACCGCAGCAAAGCACACCGTTCCTGACTTCCCACATAAGGAATGAGGACACGGAGCACCGTAGATCCAAGTAAACTTTTTCAGAATGCAAGTTTCTAACACTGATTTTTTTTTTCTCTCCCCCTCTCTCTAATCACTCGTGAAGTTTTGTCCTCGAGTTTCTGAACAAGCACGGGGGCGTTGAACTGTCGGTAAAAGCTACAGTAGATGCAATCTCCTCCGAACGTCAGCTGTCTACCTCCAAGAAGGCAAAATGACAGTGGGGTGCTCGTCAAGTCAAACGCGTAGTATTAACACGGAGAAAGCTGCCATTGTTGAGGTGCCACCGCTGACAGGAGCCTCTCCCTCTCCGAGCACCAAGCATTTATTGGTATTGTGTCACGCAACAAAGTAATTCTAACCTACTAATATTTCGCAGGCAGCTATTTCATCTCCCCCGAACCTCGCTCTTAATCAGCCTTTTGTGCAGCTTAGGAGAGGAAAAAAGACAAAGAGGAGATAATGTTTACTCCTCAAATGCCTCTTCTATCCTTTTCTTACCTTAAGTGTCATCCTCGACAAAAGCGTTGATGGATTTTTTTTCTCTGCTACCTGTTTGCTTTGACTTGAGCTTCGCGGATAATTAAAATGACACATATAAGATTGTGATTCTTGTTTAATATCAGGTTTTAAACCGTCTGACATAACCCTTTCACGGGCCCGACATTATTCTGTCACTCAGCAGAAAGGAGGGAGTAAAAACTAATATCGATTAGGGCGACCGAGAGCTTCAGCGTCTTATCGGCTTTTATGGAGAAGGAGGAATAAAACAAAGCTTCAGACGTGACGGAGCAGAAGTGGTGTTAATCTAGTGCCTGGAAACAAACCTCCACTGGAAAATGACTGTATTTAGAAAGCATCAGGTTTGACAGCAAACACAGAGTGAGAGCAATCAAAAAAGCTTTCAACGTCAGAGTTATTATCAACTCCTGCAGAACACACAGATTAGTCACTCCGGCAGCGCTGGGCGGATTACTCAAAGTTTAGTCGGTGTATCGCTGAGCAACGACTAGTTGGAGACACGTTTCTCGCATTTTCAGACTCCCAGAACTAAACTGAGAAGTCCTCCAGACAACGTAACGACTCTGCAGCTTCGCTCACTGATACAGAATTTGCAAGGTTTCCAAAAATGTCTTAAAACGTTTGCAAGGGTTCTCTGTTTTCTAGCTGAAGTTGCAATGCCTTGTTGTTAGAAGTTTTGCACATGTTTAGGACTTGTTTGGGACAAGAGTCCCATCTTTATCCAGCTCTCATCAGATATGAATGTGTAATCCTTACAAGGAGTGGGAGATTAAAACAAACAAAGACTTTTTGGCTAAATCGAGTTCCAAGAATCAGTGCTGAGTCATATGACTCATGGTATTTCTAGGTAAGGATGCGCCATGAGATCCAACTGGTTGATATCTCCTTGGAGCAGCAGCATAAGCCTAAAGAACACATTTTGCAACAAAACCCAGCCTAAAATTCTTTCCTCCTTCCTGTTAAACTCGAGTTCAGAGGTGATCCACCTGCAGGCTGCGAGAGAGAATCAGTTGCTAACAGGTATAATCAGATTTATTTAACAATCCCCAAGTAGCCGTTCAGAACCCACAGGAGGCTGTATCAGAAGCCCTTCCTGCTCGAGTGTCAGAGCCAGAGAGAAACGGAGCTCTAACCGAGGTGATCGCTGCGGGGAGAATGACTAACACCCACGTTGGCGCTCTCATGCTAACCCCGGCTGACTTTTTTTTTTCTAGTCAAGTGTCGAGGCTTAGCTCCGGGTGACACGCTCGGCCTCCTACGCCGATAATGAGCCAGGACATTCTCCCTATTGGACGATAACTGCTCGCGCTCGCTCCCTGTCTCATGAATGTGAGCCAAGCGGATCACCTGGATGGCTGCGAGGGAGATGCAGGAGTGCTACGTTAGCCGGGCTGTTTCTCTGAGTGTATGTGTGTGTGTGTGTGTGTGTGTGTGTGTGTGTGTGTGTGTGTGTGTGTGTGTGTGTGTGTGTGTGGGAGGGCATTAAGGTGGAAGCGAGGTCGCTGCCTTGTGGCTACGGCCGGTGGTAGCGGACTCTCATGATGACCTTTTGTCTGCCGTTGTTCCTGTCTGCAGCAGTTTAAGCACTTCCTTGGGTTTCTCTTCCTCCTGACTGATGGAAGCTTGTTTCTCTCTACAGTTTCCTCTTTTTTTTTTTCACGGTTCGTAATGGTCCTGATTTATGATGTAACATCGGATTTAGGTCTAGAAGTCAGTGAGTGATTTGGACCAAACTTTTATTGCTTTCTCTTTCAAAACAATGTATCTCCAGGAAATTATTGTCCTAAAAAAGCTCCAGCCCGAGTCAGACCAGACAAAAGAAACGCAGACATGTTTGGATATTTTGTGCTATCTTGTCTCAGGATAATGGTGTGATGGAGCACAAGGGGCAAATCGGGGCCAAGTCGGTGAAAGGACGGTGGCAGAGGGCAAACAAAAGCTCTGAAAAGAGACGGAGAGAGTGAGGGGTGAGGGCCGGGGGAGGGGAGCGGGCGACTTGGGAGAGACGATGAATGGTGAAAACTCACTGAAGTGTAAAGGCAACCTGTGTGTGTGTGTGTGTGTGTGTGTGTGTGTGTGTGTGTGTGTGTGTGTGTCTCGTAGCGTCTGTCTGGCCAGCATGTGTGTGTGTGTGTGTCTGCCACGCCGGGGGAGGGGTGTCGCTGAAAAGTGAGTGTTTGTTTGACAGATATAAGTTGTTGAGGGCAACACATATTCTTTAAAACAATTTAGGTGTTTAAGAGACGTGTTTAACCTTCGTTAACACTCTGAAGAATCACTGACAGGAAGTTTAACGTGACGTCACAAAATATAATCACACTCGCAGCCTTTAAAACTAAATATGACGTCAATTCAGCTAAAAATATTAATATAAAAGTGTGAAAAATGTTGATGTTATTCCAGATTATTCCTTATCAAGGTGCATGTCATCACAAAATAACAAGTCAAAAAATCATAACAAATTTCTGTTTTTCTCGACTGTTTGATATCAAAAGCCTTTTTTTCTCCAAATTATCAGGTAATTTTTTTCTTTTAAATCTTTTACTTGTACATCAAACTTTAAAAAAAAGTTTTTAGATACAAAAAAACCTTTAAAGATTTTCCAAAGTTTCTTCTCACTTGCCTATGAGAGAACCTTGCTCTCATGTTGTGGGAAGTTTTAGAAAGGGGCGGAGTCTTTAAAGATGTCTGCAAATGGTCTCAAAATGCTCTTGAATGGTCTTGCAAAACATTTTGAATTTTATTAAGGTTCCAAATAGTTTCAGGAGTCTCGTGCTGTTAGAATTTTGAAGAGGCCAAAAAGAATTTTGAGACAAATTTAATCTCAAAATAGTCTCAAAAAGATTCCAGGTGTCTGGAAATTGTCTCAAAATATTAAGACAGAAAATTCTTAATTCTCTTGTGAGTCTTGAGTCCTGTTTTCAGTTGATAATGACTTTTAAAAGCTTCAGAAAGCTTTAGGAAAAAAACTGCAGAGTTCTCGCAGACGTCTGAAAATTGTCCCAAAATGTTTGCAAACGTTCTCAGAAAAGTTATTTCTGAATGTTTGTGAATGTTCTCAGTGTATTTCCGTGGGTCTCAGGGCCTTTCTGTCATGTTGTAGCAATAATTAAAAAAAAAACTGAAACGCAAATTTTCTCCCAAATTAGTCCCAAACTTCTCATCGGAGTCTTAAACTAGTCTTAATTTAGTTTCCGAAAAGTGCAAAAGTTTAGGACTGACTGAACTAGAAAATTGGACTTTCTGGCAATCAAATAAGAGCAAACTGCCAACAAGTTAAGAAACTTTTGTGACCAAAACTTTCAACGGTTGCAAAAGCACCGTTTCAATGTGATTCCTACTTAAAATGTGCAAATTTTCCTAAAATTTTGTGTCACAACTTCTGAAATGAACACCATGAAACCTTCTCTGTTGTCTATATTAGAAGTAAAGATGTGACTGGTGAAATAATGTGAAATAAAAATCATTTAATCTAAGGCTGGAGTCCTATTTGAGGCGTGTTTTGAAGCTGTTTGATGGTTTGGCGTGATGGGAAACTTCCACCCTCGCAGCAACACGGACTCTAATTCAATTAATGCGCTGTTTATTTGCAGAGGAGGCCCCGGCAACAGGCAGGGGAGGGGGGCTTCGAGGTTTGCTCGACAGCTCAGAGGTCCCACCTTTGCCGGGTCCTGCGTGGAACCACCATCTGTGCCCACCCCCACCCCCCCAACTCACACATGTTCCTGCCTCCAACAAATGTTGGGAGTAGAATCCCTCCTCCCTCCTCCCCTGTCACACAAGCCAAAGAAGAAGAATAAAAAAGACACACAAAAGCTTCCCCTGGCTGCCCTCAGGACTCCCAGGCCAGGAGAGCGTATGGGAGGGGGGGTTCAGAGAAGAAAAACAGAGGAGGTGGGTGAGGAAGAGGAGGAAAGGGGGGAAGGGTTACAGATCATATATTTAAATTGAAAAAAAGATTCCAGCTCAGGTGAGCGTCCCTTCACTTCTGGATCTGACACCCGTCAAGCAACGAAACGAAGGGGGGAAAAAACGGTTAAAATTAGAAAATTTAATTTATTTGATAATTTCCCAGAATAATTAGAGTTAATATGGGTTAATTAATATGCAAATCTCTCAGCAGATGTTCAGCAGCGAGGCTGCGCACGGCTGAGGAAAAAACAGCCCCCTTCTACTTTCTCCTGCCTGGTTTTGGCTGTCAGTTATTGGGCCGTAATTACTGTAACTAACCAAACACACACACACACACACACACACACACACACACACACACACACACACACACACACACACATACACAGATAGAGGAGGGGGGGTGAAATGAAAAAGAAACTGGATGAACTGCTTCCAGTTTTGGAGACGAAGAGGGGCTTCTCACACACATAAAGGGAGACCATCGCTAATTTCCCCTCTTTTCTAAAAGCCCTTTTATGCTCCCAGCTGAATGAAAGCAGCTCGTGCTTTAAAGTATTAGAAATTTGTGCGACTTTGTGTGTTTGTATAAATGTAAAGAAGCAGCAGAGAGGAGATGGTGACAAGAGCACCTGCAGGTTAATGGTGCCGAAACACAGATGTGACGAATCAAGATGAAAAATAGTCCAAAATACACACGAAGTAAAGGAATAAAAAGAGATTTATGAGGGGAAATAATGAAAAAATACTCCTTTTAATCACGTAATTAAACATTTAGAATTAAATGAATATAAACGTTGACATTTAGCAGCTTTTTTTAAGTCAAATTGGTAATTTTCTTGCTTTTTATCAAATATTTTAATTAAAATAACAATTAGAATGTTAGTTATTGATGAAAATATTCATTTCTAAAGTCAGCTTCAACAGAAAAGGTTTGATTTATGAATTCTTCCCTGGGGAGGGAGAAACTATCAGTCTATCTCTGGGTTCTCCTGTGGTCAGAGCTCTCCGATAATAATGTGATAGCAGCTGAGTGAGTGACTGTGTGTGTGTGTGTGTGTGTGTGTGTGTGTGTGTGTGTGTGTGTTGTCTAAATCGTTTCTCTTTCTTCTCCTTCTCTTCATCTCCACCTCCTCCTCCTCCTGGTCTCAGAGGGAAACTGTGGCTCAGCGCCCCACCCAACATGTACGGCAGCAACATGCATCCATATAAATAGACACACGCACACGCATGCACGCACACACACACATGATAACATGGCATGTGGAGGGTTTTTATAAATAGGAGCACACATGGACAAACACACTCAGGTGGAGGAATCTGCTGAGCTGGAGGTCAGCTTTTAGAGTCGTTATCAAGTCTTATAGAGCCTGACTGGCTGTGTGTGTGTGCGCGCATGCATGTGTGTGTGTGTGTGTGTCTGTGATTGCCTCATGAGAGCCAACATGGCCTTGCAGCACCTTGTGCGCAGCGCCACCGTGATAACACATCTGCTTTGGGTTCATCTGTTTATGAATCACTCTTATCAGCCTCTCAAAGTGCTACACGGTGTGTGTGTGTGTGTGTGTGTGTGTGTGTGTGTGTGTGTGTGTGTGTTTCTCTGGGATTGTGTTGTTGGGGGTATTTAAATGCCAGGGAAAAGAATAAATGATGGAAGATAAGGATTTTTTAAATCAGCATGAAGAATTTTTGTTCTTAGTAAGATTTAGAATAAAAAAATACACAATAAAACTGAGAGTTGGGTGAAGTGTTATAAGTCAAGTTTTTTTATTCTATTAAATCCTTAAACTCTAGTTCAGTAATATTTCAATCATCTCATTTCATTCAGTTTTCAATTCAATCCTCACTTTAAATGTAGAGCTCATAATTTAGAGCGTATTCATGCAAGGCATTATGGGTATTGTAGGTCCCTGTGTCTGTGCTGGTTACCATTTTAATGTGGAATAACTATATTCTACATTTTATATAAAATCCAGGATGAAACCTTTTATTGAAAAAGAGTCAATAGGAGATTTACAAAAGCCCAAACTCAACCCGATAAGCTCTATGACAGCTCCAGAACCAGAACCAGACCCCCAGAACCAGGTGCTGACACACCTTTTCTCACACTGATGAGAAAACTTTCTCCCTTCTAGAGAAAAAGGAGCAAAATCCAGCGATTCTTCATCTCTGACGGCCCCCGTGTGCCTCCATTTAATAAAAAAGAATCTATAAAAATAAATTACTTGCACTAAGTATATGCAAATTCAAATGTAAGCAATCATTGCAAAATTAATTTTGCCAGAACTGATTAAAAGCTTTAATAAATCTATATACAGTATTGCGCCAATCTGATATTGTAAATTTATTACGCTGCCTGTAAGATTAATTAAAAAAGCGACGGTAACATATTGCACTGCCAGGACAGATTACTGTACTTTTTTTGTTAATAACAGTTAAGCAGAACCTGAGCCGTAATTACCAGCCAGCAGAAGCTTTTGATGCTGATTTCCTTCACAGGAAGGGATCAGAAGAAGGAAAAAAGTCAAACAAATTAAGGCATCTTCTGAAATGTAATGCATCTATTTTGGAGGGAAAAAAGGGAGCTAATCAGTGTTTGAAGTTTTATTATTGGAGGAAAAAATCCAGACTGGAAGGTTTTACAAATTAAAATCTTTCATCTCCAGGTTTTGGGAGTTGAGCAAGGCGCCGTTGGAGAACACCCGCAGCTGATAAAACGACATCCCAGACTTTCTCACCTTTTTGTTTTTAAACTCTGAGATACACAAATAGCAGAGAAAACAACCGGTTTGATCTGGTCAAGGTTGTTATGCATTCCTGTCCGCTGTGACGGGGCCATGGCCGCGTTTATCTCAGCAAAACAGCACCTGAGAGCTAAAACAACCTCGATAACTCCTAACAGCAGAACTGGAGACACGATGAGGGAGTTTCACTCTTAGAGCTGATGACCGCTTGGTTTGTATAAGAACCAAAAACAGGACAGAGTGGGACCTCTCGTCAGTCATAAACTCTGCTAGTCACCAGCTGTTTAAAGGTCAATCCGTGTGTGTGTGTGTGTGTGTGTGTTTAAAGGAGGAAGGGGGGAGTCAAGCAGAGATCTCAGATGGACTAAAGAGATCAGACAGGATGAACCAGGAGGATGGGGGGTCCAGGTGAGGGGCCGCAGGAGGGTGAATCCTCTTTTTCTATGGTCCGAGCCAATCTGGGGGCCCGGGGCCTCATTCACATGTTAATGAGAGTGTAAAATCACATCTGTTACCCCTGCAGACACACACCCACACACACACACACACACACACACACGCGCGCGCGTGCACACAAACACACATTTCCCCATTTCCTGGTGCTTTGATACCTGGTGGGGATCCTATTCAGGTGGCAAAGATCTGTTGTGTGTGTGTGTGTGTGTGTGTGTGTGGGGGTGGGGTGGGTGGGTGTGTGTGTGTTTGTGCGAGTGTGTGTGTGTGTGTGTGCGCGTTTGACAACACAAGAACCCAAATCACCTGCTGGTGATTGGAAACACACACACACACACACACAGAGCCCTCTAGAGAAAGGCACCTCTCTCTGACACTGTTACCAAATTCCCAATTAGCTACCAGCCAGAGGAGGGGCCTGGAGGGGGGGGGGGGGGGGGGGGGGGCACAGTAACAACCCTAGTGTTTAAAACCATCTCCTGTAAGCTCTTCTCACCCCCTCCACCAACGGTGCCCCCACAGCTTTTGAAGCTAGAATAGAAGTTTATGGTCCAGTTCCATTTCTAACCCAACTGACCCCTTGGTCCTGAAATCTGAGTCATCGGAGACAGTTGAAATAGTCCTCTATAACTCTCAGCTGCAACCACGCCGAGTTTTATTTCAGCGACTTAAAAAGATAATTACTGAATTATGATCACTTTTTGTGCTCGGCCGCCATCTTGAATTAGATGGACGCCAACAGTCAAGTCCAAAGATGTTAGCAAAGATGCTATGGAATGGGTAAGTACATTATGGGACGACTTAGCTACCATCACACCAAAGGTTAGCTCAAACCTAACCGAGTTAAAGCAAGTTATTGTGCTTGCTAATGTCAGTTTCCTGTGGTGGCCCAATAGAATTGGGGCAATTAGTCAACCAAGAGTTTCTAAGAGTTTTATTGAATTTTCTCCAGTTGTTAATGAGATTTTTTTGTTGAAAGACAAACATGTACATGCAGATGCAGGCAAAAACATTCTAACCCAGTCTGCATATCCTGTACTGCATGGTAAATGTTAGAAAAGGTGACTAAAAGAGGAAAAAAAGGAATTTAAGCTCATATTAAGACACCACTGTGGGTTGAAAACACACCTTCTCTTTTACCAAAACATCTATGTGTGTGTGTGTGTGTGTGTGTGTTTGACAAAGCCAGCGGCAAGGTTGACCAGGTATAAGATAGCAGCGAGATGACACAACTTAACCTTTCTCTCGATCTTTGTAAACGGCACAAACAGGCAGCGCTGCAGTCGGAGGCCCCAGAGCCCATGACTTATACATGACGTGGGAGGAAGTAAACAGGAGCAGACTCGGGCACTTTCTTTCTTTTTTCTTTCTCCCGCTGCTCTTCTTTTCTAAAATGTTTCACCTGTCTTCCTTATCTAGCCGCAGGTGGGTGAAAACTACACTTTTAATTACATGGTGGGAGTTGAGAGTGGAAGCAGGAGGAGGAGAGCGATGGAGATACCTCTGGCTCTTTCACATGCTCTGCACCTATACACCTTAATAAGCAAACCAAGACACTCAGTTTAAATGGTTTAACCTCCTAATTAACTCCACGTCTACTACCAAAAATCACCTTTTTGTCTTATATTTCAATTTTATATGCATAATTGAGGGAGATAATTGCCTTAAACTCAAAGATAATCACACTTAACCTTTTGACCTCTTCTTAATTAATAAAAATAACAGTCTAGAAGGATCGTTTTTAACTTAGAAATGATGGAAATATGGTTGTTTTGAGCCAAATTTACACACGCTTTGGTGTGAGATTTTCCACTTTCACTATGTTTTGTGTATGTCATCTTCTAGAACACCACATTTATGTTTTATGAGAAACAGGTGGACGAGGTAGACTCAGGTGACCAACGGTTGACTCAAGGGCAAAGATCTTAGACTGTGTAGTACTCAGGGGGATAACTTAGCTTCAACAACACTAAATGGTAAATGGCCTGTATTTGATATAGCACCTTCCAGAGTCCTAGAACCCCCCAAAGCACTTTACAACACAATCAGTCATTCACATCCTGGTGGTGATGAGCTACATCGTAGCTACAGCTGCCCTGGAGCGCACTGACGGAGGCGAGCTTGCCGTACACTGGCGCCACCAGTCCCTCCAACCACCACCAGCAGGCGATGTGGGTTAAGAGTCTGGCCCAAGGACACGACAGCGACCAACTGAGTGGGGCTCGAACCTGCAACCTTCCGATTGTGGGGCGGGCACTTAACTCCTCTGTCACCATCGCCCGATTAATGACATAAAACGTTTTCTAGGGTCAGTTGGCTACGGTGGCCCTCTGGGTCCACACCCAAAGTTAATCAGCTGTTCATCCAATGTAGATAATTAGAAATTCTCATTCAAATCAAGTGGTTCATGAGCTATTTTGCTAACAGATGGACAATCTGATGCTAATCAGTGAAAATTTTGTGTGACAACATAGAGGAATTTAAAATAAGTCACCTTTTCAGGCATGTTCATGTCTCACACTCATCGATGGTTCTTTCTGTATAGATGCCTTACATAATTGAGCATCTCAACATGACTTTAACCACCACACACACACACACACACACACACCCTCCACATACAGTAAGTAAAAAGGAAATTTTGATCTAAGGCTTTTTCACCATCCTACCCTTGGGTTCTGCCTCCCTGTGTTTCTGTCAATCCTCTCCCTTTTTTTGATCAGTGGCTTGAAAGAGTGGAGCGTGTGTGAGTGCTCAGGTACCTGGGGTATGCAGAGGTGCTAATTAGCTCGGCAGGATAATTGATGTGTAGATTACACCGATGAACAAATGCTCTGACTTGTTTGTTCTTCGCACTTCTACTTGGGGGGAAAGAAAAAAACTCCACGCACCACCTCCCACCCCCCGCTTACCTCGGCCCTAATGAACAATTTACCTGGCTTGTAAAGGAGGTGGTTAAGCCTGCCAAGGCAGAGGGAAAACAAAGCGGGGGTTGCGGTAGAGTTCATTTCCCACAGGTGGAACGACGGCCTCCTGTGCTTCCAGACCTGCTGCTGCACCCTGCTGCTGGTATTACTGGTTGTGAAAATTGAGTATACACTTTGCCAAACCCTTAAGGAGAGGATGGCGAACGATTCCAAAAGGGAAACAATTTTCAAAATGAAAGAGCATGCCATTAAGTGTGCCGGTAGGCTTTCATTGTTCTGACCCCCCCTCCATCCTCCTTACTATAATGCTATTTCCTCCATCTTTTGTCTTTGGGATGCTATTATTAGCCAAGCATGCACACGACTAACCTCCCCCTCCCACAGGCGTCCGTTCAATAGGGTTTGAATTTGCTCATTAACGGCTAAGAATCCGCAAACACATTCGCCGGAGCTTTTGCTACTGCTAATAAACTAATCATGCCCTCGCGTCTAATTGGGAAATAGAATGAGGGGAAGAATGAGAGCTTCGCCTGAGGATTTTCGGAGCTGGGTTCTCCATTGCGCTGGCAGAGAAGTGGAGCCCATTAGCAGGACAGATGTAGAGGCAAAAGGTGAACGGCTGAGATGTCGGCGCTTTGCCACACTGCGGGACCGCCCGTAATCTGTCACCCGCACTAGTTTACAAGTTAAACACATTATTGTGTTTATTGAGTCTCATTTTGAGAATGCATAGCTCTGGCTGCTTTTTTTTTTCTCTCCCTAGCGGAGCGCTTACAAACCTGCCAGGGCACTGTCACTGCATGAAAGCCATTAGCATTTTTCTTGCAGTCCTGATTAGTCAGGCTGGCAGGGCAGACACAGAGCAGGAAAACGGAGAGATAGGGCTGCTAAGCCGAGGCGTTTTAGATCATACGGGGGAGTCTTGCACTCATTGTTTCCTGATACTTCCTTCATATCCCTCAGAAACCTCATCTCAGCGGCTCAAGGAGCCCCAACGGGCTTCGCAGGTCTGTGATTTCCACAGCTCCCGGAAGTCCTCTCGATTTTTATTTTCCCGTACGAGAGGCAATTGATTTGCGCGGAAGGAAAATACGTTGACTTTATTGATAAATTCAAACTCCGAACAACACGTTTCAGCTCTAAAATATGTGCTCAATAAAGCAATCTTTAAAATACGAGGGCTTTACTTTGTCTTCCCCTCTGACACCTTGAGTTTGCTATGTGAGAGTGATAAGGGAGGGAGGAGATGAGTTCCCTGTTTCAGATCAACCCCGAGACAGATTAACGTGTCATCGAAAACCCGTGGCGGCGTGTTTGGACTACACCGGATTGGGAGTCTTGCTGACTAACTGGCAGTTTCCGCCGCCAACCTGATAGCTCCCCCTCCAACATCCCTCACCCCAGCCCAGCAAGCCAGTCAACCCCCCGAGCAGGATTCTTTTTTTTTTTTTTTTGTTTTTCCTCCCTGCCTTTTTCCTGTCGCCATCTCGGTATTTAATCTAACACCGGCAGGCGGCAAGAAGGGTTTACTTTTCCCCCCTCAAAGACAGCTCTGCGAGTCGGAGAAGGCAAAAGTGGGAGGAAGAGAGCCGAGCGCTCAGGCGGGGAGGGACAGGGGGAGTCTGGGCACGGCACAGGAAACCTGGGCTAAGCGTCACTTTTAACAAAAGCCTTTCATCTTTCTCTCTGCCTTTCCCCAAGACAGTGCGCTTCCAGCAGTGGGATCCTTTAAAGTACATACCTGATAAGGAAACTTTTTTCTTCCCTTTCGAGAGTGCATGAAGGGAAAGTATCCCCCTCCCACACACATGCACACACACACCCCAGCGAGGCTGAAACCCTCAGATCACTTTGAACACCAGATACTGTCCCTTTTATCCCCGGCAAACGGGTTTCCTATGGTTATTAACTTATTCAAAACAGGTAATTACGGCGGGCAAACAGAGACGCCACGGATCAGAGCGAGACACTTAGGCCCACTCCACCTTTGCAATCAGACCTTAGCTGGGGCAGCCTAGTGAAGGATCCATTTGCGGATAACTGCACCTAATCCATTTTAGTCAGGAGTTGCTGTGTGCACAGGAGAGGGACCCATGGGATGTGTCTGATGGAGAGGTCATAAATCACAGAGAAGAAGTTGAAAAAGTCGAGCTCCCACAGATGGGAGAGGTAGCAGAAGACAGGGCGGGGGTGGGAATGGGGAACGCCTCCTTAAGAAGAAAACAACCAAGGCTATCATCACCTTAGTTAAAATATCAGCGACTCCGGCCGGAGAGGGCGGGGCCCCCAAACAATGCCCTCTTCCTTGTGGTTGGAGAAGAGAAGGACTCATGCAGAACCTCCGGCGGCTGGATGTTTATGCAGGACAATTCCCCCAAGTGTAGTTAACACGGTACGAGCCAGTTGGTGGGCATTTCTATCCAAAGTCGTCTCATTGCATACATTTATAGCATCGCTGATCTCAGTGGGAGTTGGACCGACCTCACAGGGCCACTCAGGGGACCGCCCTTTCCAAATCGGACCCTGAAGTACATCCTGGTCGGCCATTTTTATGCTTGAAACATGTAAAACCATTACTGAAGATAGTTGGGTTCTGGCTCTATCGATGTTGTGGCTCCATCAAAATGTCTAGTTTTTATGTTTCTATTTAATGATTTTTGTGTTTTTTTAGTAAATATTCACTCAAAAACACCAGAACCATCAATCGGATAGGAAAGATGCTCCAAGAACGCACATACCATGTCAGTTTTTTGAATTGCTATATGCCGATGACTATGTTATTAATGCCACCAGCAATGCTAACAAACAAATAAATAACTATAACATTAGTTGTTGTTAGCATAAAGATGGGAGGCCAAGCTAGATTTCAGGCATCTACTGAACCATATGACACAAAGAGAGCTTAAAGAGATTAAAAATGCAGTCTTGGCTTGCCCACACAGTAGAGTCCATCAACAAAAATAAAGAAAAACAGAAAACTCAACCTGAGGAGGCAAGTCGTCCTTCTTTACACCTATCATCTCATCTGCACAGGAAGTAAATGGTGCCCCGGGGGAGCACTCACTCTTTCCTTCCTTGTCCCTTCTTTTCTCCTCTTCTATTTGTTGTTTCAGGTAATGAAAACAGAGTGGCTGACAGAGATGTTTTCATGTTGTTTTCATGACCCGGACGACTCGCCGGGGTCTCCAGCACCGCTCGTTCCAACCAGAGGTGAAGTTTGACAAGAACCTTAAACATTCTCCCTCGTCTCCTTCGCCCTCCCCTCCTCCTTAAAACGTTGAAGCGGGCTGTTGCATAAGAGACTCTGTGTCTACGGTAATGGGCAGCTAATTGATCCCATGGGGAACCGTTAGCATGGGGAGAACTTATTTACTCTCGCGACACAGGAATATCTCAGCTCAAACATTTCTCTCAACCCTTCCTCTAATGTGACTGTAACTCTCAAACTCTCTTATCTGTTCAGGCCATGATGGGGTGCAAGGGTGTGGGGGGGTGCAACGTCTACACATTTCCCATTTAAGAAACATGTGTTCACGGCGTGACAATCAGCCGCCCGTTGCACCGCAGAGAGCGACCAATCAGGCTTTAACACCTTTACTCTTCTCCCTGAATGTGGCTTCTGAGCGGCGGCGCCCACCTCGGTGTCACTACCGCAAATTGGCTTCCAACAGGAACCCAAGAAGCCAAGGGGCCATTAGATGGACAAGGGCTTGAAGTCAACACAGCGGTTAACGTGTCAGAATCCTCAGCCCGGGCAAAGATTTCCTCCCTGTCAATATCTGTTTCAAAGTCGGATCATTTTAGACCTTTAGACGCACTTAGTTTCATCAAAACTGCCACAATCTCTGAAGAAAACATAATTTGTCTTCTGTCTGAGCCGAGCTGGATGAGAACACCTGCCCAATTGTCAGTGAAGCCCATCTCCAATTAAACAAAGTCCTAATCTGCCACTAACAGAGCGGATTAGGGTTGCCCTGATGGGGCTCTCGCAGGGGGAGGAGGTGAGGAAAGGAGGGGTTAAACCACGGCTGGCGACTTCATTTCCTGCGAATTCACCCTCTGATAGAGTTACCTGACACAGCTCAAGCTGATGGTCAGCTGACTTCCTCTAAGGGATCAAATCCTGTCCAAGATAACCGCTAATCATTTATCATCCCGAGGAGCAATTGCACAATTTACACTCCAAGCCACGTTTTCTTCCCCCCAAAATCTCTCCCGAGTCCAGATTGGAATGACAGAACAACAGCTGACGAGATGGGAAAAGATCCCGAACACATGCTGCCGTGACTACACCTGACTGGATTTCCTCAACTCACAAAGCGCAGACCGGTCCAGAACACCTGGGTCTTAAACGGGAAAGAGAATCAAGTCCGATGGATGGGAGGAATTCTGTGAGAACATGTGGCTCCAGAAACATAAGAACACATAATCACACAGAAGCTTTGGGAAAACACATGCTGGCAGTCTGCATGCATGCAGGCCTGTAAAACACACACACACACACATGCACGCACACACACACCATGTCCATGCAGCTGTTTCCTTTCGGGATTCCTCGAGTTGTTACTCTGTGACTCTCACTGCTTTCCCAGTAAAGGAACCGTTTGGACGAAAAGATTTAAATTCTCCAGGAGCTTTAACTCGCAACCATGACATCCAAGACATTACTGCGCAGCGACACGGCAGGAATCACGTATATCACTGCTTCCCTGCAACAGGATGCAGTTGTCACCGTTTCACTTTTCCCCCAGACGGAAAGAAACATCCTCTCACTGTTCTCTGCTGAACTTTGTTCCCTTTTTCTTCTTGAGCAAGAGGAGCCATTTCACCAATACCATCTAGGTTCGCTGACCTTTGTGTTGCTTTGGATTTTGAAAAAAAAAATGCATTTTGTGAAATCCTGCTGGAGTCAGATGTGTATTAATCAGCCACATGTGTCAGGAGCCTTTGGTCTTATTCACCTAGGAAGCCTTGCAACAGCTTTTCAGCGCTACGCTGCAGAGCTGATGGGGGCATTTCTCTTTAGGTTTTATATTTTGAGTTGGCTGGCTGGCTCTGGGACGGCTGCCCACATAGCATTGGTCATACTTAATTACATTTTGCACAGTGTGGGAATATTCACAGCATACATGAGCAGTAAATTAAAAGAAAAAAAAGAGACAATATTGCTTGTGTGAAAAAGGACCTCTGACACTCAACGAATATGGCAATTTATTTAAAAAAGACACCATCCTATTTGATTAGCAATGCTAAATTAGCGTCAATTTAAGAAGAGGAGTCCAACCTGAGAGGAGATCAGTGGCGTCTGGGAGACACTAGCTTGTTGATGGCATAATGCTAAGTCTGTGAGTCGCAGATAAGGGTGCCATACAGTAGGCCCAAGGCCCAGAGCTGTTTGTGTGGATGTGTCTTATGTGTCAGAGAGTGGAGGGCGGGTGAGGGGGAGGCGGAAGGGGGAGGCATGTTTGTACACAGATATATGTGAGTGCATGTGTGTTAGCGTGCAAGACAAACGAGGAAGGTGCTTGACGGTGTGAAACGACTTATCTCTCATTATGTGGAACAGTGGATGAATAAAGCAGTCAATAGAAGAGAGAGAAAACAATTAGGAGTTTAAGAAATTTCAGGATTCGGCGAAGACGGAGACATTTCAGATGAGCGTGTCTGTGAGATAAATATGGAACGGGAAGAGGTAAATACCAACAAAGACCTTCTACAGGTAGAATCAACTATAAAGAACAACAGGAACGCTAAAGCAGCAGCCTGACACTCCATCATTAACTGAGGCGAAACGCTGCTTTTATATCTAGAAACTGAAAAGGAAAATTAAAATCCAAAGAAATGTTAAAGCTGCTACCAGTGGCCCATTAGGGGTACCATGGTAACCACCAGTGACTCGTTAAGGTCACAATAGGTGGAAGAAGACCCAAAAACCAATGTTTTGATGTATAATTTTGTACTTTTAGTAAAAAGGTCGTAGGAATAAAACAAGTTTGCTTTATTTAAAAAAACTTGGAATGCTAAAAGGTTAAAGTGAATCACATCACAAACACGCTCCAACTGAAACTGTGATTATGATGGAAAAACCACCAAAGATGGAAGTGAACGGCAGCAGGAGCTTTGCTGCTTTACTTGGTCGCACAAGAAACACAAAAATAATCAATCAACAATCACTTCCTTCTAATCCAGTAATTCAGTTAAAGTCCAACTTCCTGTCTAGCTGAGCTACAAAAGGGGCGGGGCTTTCTCACATGTTTAACTCATTGTTAGCTATGGGGAAATTGGTCATTTTAGGTTTTTTTTAAGCTAAAGGATGTAAATTACAGGACAAATATTAAGAAAGTAAAGATGTTTTAATGTCCATGCACCTTCAGAAGGCCTAAAAGCACCAAAAGATTTGTTTTTTGAAGAGGAAACATAAGAATCTTAAGGTTTCTGAGAGCAGTGCACATGGGAGACATCAGATTCTTCTCAGGTTGAGCTAAATAATGTATGCATTCTTTCACTTGAGCATGATGAAGCAATTTTGGCCTTTACAACACGAGATCCACTTCCTGTACGCCTGAATAATTCAAACAGCCAGGTGGAGAGGCTCACGATACTCGCTGTTATCTTCATTTGAGAGTGTAAAACTTCCTCCGAATGGCTTCGTAAAAGATTAAAATAAGAACAAGAGGTGTGTTGCTCCTGACACGTCTCAGGTTTTTAAATAATCCCAAGATTCCTCGCGTGCCTTCACCTACATCTCCAGGTTCAGTCGGCCGCTGTTGGCCTCTTTGAGAGTCACCCTGGATAAAAGCGTCAGTTAAATGGCAAAAATGTAAATGTAAAATGACAGGCCCTGGAGATCTCCCTGCCCTCCGTGTGTGTGTGTGTGTGTGTGTGTGTGTGTGTGCTCCACAGTGCTCAGGTTTGTCCTTGATAAAAGAGGAAAATATATTTGTGCAGAAGAGGAGAAAAATGAAAAGAGGGATTTGGCGTCACAAAAGTGTATCTGACAGGTTGAAGGGCTGGAACAGTGAGCGAGTGGACACCTTGGTGGGTTTCCTGAAGCGCCGTCTCCTGAGCAGAGATGAAGGGGTGAATATACGACACCGGGAGCAGAAACTCGCCTCTACCTAACAGAGCGTGTTTTAAAAACTTAATACCGAAGCAAATGAGCCTTTACGGGCTGAGTTACAGCGCGGATCTTCTCAATTTCAGAGACATAACGTGTATTTATTGTGTCCCTCCTTCCTCCTGACACTTAAATTTCCCTCTGGGATAAACAGACCCTGAATCTAGCGGAGCACTTTTAAGAGACTGAGAGGGAAAGCCAGGTACTGGTCCCTGCAGAACCTTTAAATCACTTCAAATTGATGCAGTAAAATAAAGCAAAATGCATAATAATGTGCTAGCTCCCTGGCGGGAGCGCAGATCGGTGGATAAGGAGGCAAAGGTTTCTCAGGCCAGAACTCCACCGCGCTGCTGCTGCTCAGCTCGGTGGCCAAACAAAGAGGAGGATGTTTGTCAGAAAAGTAACGAAAATCAATAAAAGCGAGACCCCACCACCAACCACCTGGCCAAAGGCTCGCAGCGTTCACACACACTCATGTGAGAGCTCCTTCCTACGCTAACTAGCATGGAGGAGGAGGAGGAGCAGCTGGGCTTCTCCCACAGTGCTGCCCGTGGGCTGTCTGCCTTCATCTGGTGTCGGGGCAGAAGGTCCACAACACAATCGGACACTGTTACTATTACCTCTACAGCAAAAACGCTCAGTTTTATACTTTTATCTAACTCTTGTTTACTCAGAAACCTAAAAGATGCAAACATTGCAAGAAATAAAAACATAAATCTGTAAACAAGATGATCTGGAAGCTGACTTTGTGCTTCTTCCATCATCAACATTGTTTACATGATGGTGACCAACGCTTGGTGCCCAACGCCTACTGCCAACCCAAACTCGTCACTTCTATTGTAATCGGCTCATTTGTACTACAGTTTGTTCTGTTTTACAGATGTTTAGTTCCTGCTTACGTTCCTTAAAGGATCACACGTCGCTCGCTCGCCACCCCTCATGCCAACGTTTTCGCCATTCTGGTCAAATCTTGAAAATAACCTGATTCAATGTTGCAAAATCTCAAGAAATAGGTTTTAGTGTGTGTTAGCTACCAGCGTTCCAGATTTTTGATCAATATCTTTAAAATGGTTAAAGTTATAGACAGTTTTGGGTTTTCTATTGTTGGCCAACTGTGGCGGCCATCTTGAATTGGATGGACTCCAATAAGAGCTGAAAATGAACTTCTGAGGACTTCGTTCTGAATTTTGGCCATTCCAGCCAATCGTCTTAATAAAACACAACTGTTGGTCTACGTCTCCCTCCCGTTGGTTTTTATTTAAAGCACGCTTCGTTATAACGTCTCTGAAACCAGAACCGTCCAATAAACATCCTCTCTGACAGGTTTTTTTTAAGGTCTGACACCACTCATGAGGTCGTCTGGATACCAGCATCAGCTGAAACCAAAATATGACTCAACACCACCCCAACCCCAACCCCACCCTCCCTTCGCCGCTCTGACACAATGTTCTGGCACCATACGACAAAACAACATAAAACCCAGAGCGCGCTCCAACTGTGACTCGCCCTGAAACGCTGCAGCAGCCTCCCACACAAGACGACTCCAGCTCAGTTACACCCAGAGGTGAGCGGCGTCTGACCCCCACCCCCATCCTACCCCCCCCACACACACCCTCTAACACCACCTGAGCAACCAGCAAACCCTGCAGTGTGCTCCCCTTAACTCAAGCGTATTTATTCAGTTATTTTAAAGAAAAGCTTCCGTTTGCTCTGTATAAGTGTTTTTCAAAATAAAAGCTTGCAACAGACACTAAACGTGGATTTCTGCTGAATCTGCACTAATTACACCCTCTTCACTTCTCTGAAAAGGGGAAATAAGTCAAGCTTAAACGGCTTTAATAGCAACCCACTCTTACCTGCCTCCCCCTCCTCCCTGAGAATGGGAGGAGGGAGGGAGGGGGGGCTGAGGACAAGGACAGGCGTGTGTTTTTGTGTTTGAAATAAACATGACCCTTGTGGTTTCTCCCAAGGCGAGACGTTAAAAAGAAGAGATGGCTGAGTGAGAGCAGAAAGGGAAGGGCCCTCGACAGCGACGATACCTTCGCTCGAACAAAAACAGACGAGAGGAGTTATCACAGGGAGGCTCGGGGGGAGGGGTGGGGGGCTCTCGGTAAAGGCAGAAGTACCATTCACTCCCACTTAGACCTGCTCTCTCTGCACTGACTAAAAATAGCAAGAGCGTTAACCTCATGACACTCAGGAGAAGAGAAATTAAGAAAATAAAAGCCTCTAACCGAGAACATTTTGCTGCATCTGTTTGACTTTTCAGGTTCTTTTTTTTTCCAGATTTGAGGAGTGTAAGATGTTTGAGCTGCAGCCAAGAGCACGGTGTGCCAGCAGATAGAGCGGATCCTGAAAAATAACAATCAGAGTTCAACAGGTAAAGGTTCAGCTGCAGAAAACTTGCGGCTGATTAGTTTAATCTCCCTTTCAGGGTCACTACCTCACACGGGTCACTCAGGTTGTTCTGAATCGTCTAAAAACAAAAACAAAAAACGGGTTCAGGTGCTAAAATAAAGTAACTCTGATTTGCGTATGCAGAGGAGAAGAAAGGATTAGTGGCCTGCTTTTGTAAAAAAGTGTGCTGAAATCTTCCAATAAGGGATTATGACACAGATCATAAATATACTCAACCTTATAAATATTTGAGCTTGGCTACTCCCCTTGCCTAATGTGCTGTACAGGCCCTAATTAAGCCAGTATCTGATAGATGCCACTGCATAATGATGTGCGGGTGTCTGAGGGGTGGTGGCGAGGGGGGGGGGGTCGAGGTGGCGGCGGCGATGGTGGCTAGGGACAAAAGTATCATCCGAAGCACTCGCTTTGTAATAATGATAGCAATGTTAATGACGACCCTGCTACTTCAATTAAAAGTACTTAGCTAGACGACGGCTGACCCCGACCGAGCCGTGAGACTGGAGAGGTAAGCCCACTCCCTCTCTCGCCGCCTCTTATCAGCTCCTTTCTCACTATTGTTGAGTCTAATTTTGTTAAACCGAGTGAGAAAATCGGGCCTCAACATCCCTCAAGAACAGCTGGATAATTTAGCAGGATTTTAACATACGATCATCTTTATTAAGAGTGAGCATCAAACATCGAAACTAATCTTCAGACAAATACTGAGCTGGTTTTGAAAAGATGTTTTATTTTGAAGCTCTAATAGGTAGAATTATTCATCTCCGAGGATGGAATGGTAGCTCGCAACAAAAGCGATGTGTAGGTTTTAAAGGGTTAAATAGAAACAGGAAGTGAAAAAAGAAGATGAACAGAGGTTTTGTGTTTCCCTGTTCCGAGACTGAAGATAAAAAATTGGTGGAAAGAAGTGAAAAAGTTGTGAAATAAGTTAAAATACTAAGAATGAAGCTGAAATGTTCTTAAAATCCAAAATGAACTCATGCCAAGGTAAAAGTGAAGATGTTTTAAAAAGTAAAAAGGTAGTACTTTACAATAAGGGTCCCTTTATTAACGTTATTTAGTGCATAATTAAGCATTAATAAACAAAGGATCCCTTTATTAATGTTACCGTTATTGTTAACTATTAAGTGTCCTTAAGGTTAGAACAAAAGGCCAGGGGGGGGTCTGCTTAGTAATGCATTACTTAATATGGTTAAGCAGTAGTTAAGACTTTATTTAATAGTTTATTAATGCTTAATATTGCACAAAGTAACATTAATAAAGGGACACTTATTGTAACGTGTTAAAAAATACTTTTCTGATGATGAAGTTTAAATGTCAAGATTAAAGTTGAAAAATGAAAAAGTTGAACTGACAAAGTTGAGATGTTGAGATAAAAGTCAAAATGATGTCAAAATGTCAAGATTAATGTTGAAATCTTCAAAAATGAAAAAAGTAGAAAAACTTACTCAAAAATTAAAGTCAAAATGTCAACAGAACATTTCAATGTGATACTATAAACAGAATTTTGATGTTTTTGTCAATTTTTTTTTACATTTCATCATTAATCTCAACATTTTGACTTTTTTTTTTCATTTTTCTGTAACATTTTTCACCTCAACACTTCATCTATAGCATGAAAACCCAGAAGAAGTCTTCCTGTTTTCATTTTAACGAGCTTCTTCTCATTCCAGCTCTTTTGGAGCTAAATCTTGAGGATGAAACTGAAAAAGAACCCCTGTGACATTTCTCAGCAGAATCTGAAACATTTCATTTTCAGAGGCGAAAAACTACAAGACTGATTGAACTGAGGCTGAACTGAGGAGTTTTAAAGGCTCTCATTAAAAGAGGCGGTAAGATGAATGTTTCCTCACACACCTGTCTGCATGAGATAGACCAGGCATCGATCCACTCCTCCATTACTGAGAACCCCCTCCTCCTGACTTTATCTCCAGTAAAGAGCCTCTGTTGCTGCTCGATTTGTAAATTTCCTGCTAAATTTTGCAACAGCGAGTGCAGCAGAGGGTGTTTTTTTCTGCTGATGAGGTCCGTTCGCCTGACGCAGGACTTGCTTTGCCAAGCAGTATTTGAGCTGTGATTCACTCAGTAGCGTCCAGGTCTGTGTTTAAACCTGGCTGACACCGGGGGAAACGTCTCTCTCTCTAACTAATGTCCCACCGCTAAATTATTCTAATAAAACAGCGATAAAAGGTTATGACACAATATACGCTTGCCATTTTCAAACTTTTACTGCACGTGCTGAAAGCTGGAAATAAAGAGAGGAAACCTGGGCTGCTTTGGGGTCTTGAGACAGTTTATAATAAGAAAATAGATGTTTTTAACACCTCTCCAGGGAGGAATCCACTCGGGACCCGGCCGATTCTTCTGAGCTTCCCTTTATTTAACGAGTCAACTCGTAACCTCGCGAAGAACCCAGCTCGCCTTCTCACCTCGGGTTCGAAAAGCCACCGCATTGTCTGGTGAACTTCTGCTGCCTCAGCTCCACGTTCACCCCCTGAGAGCGACCGAGCTGGGTGGTGTCTGAAAACTTGATTCATGTGCTAACCAGCTGATCAATGCAGATTAATTATGTGTAATAGAGGTTTTGGCGGAGCGCCACCTGCAGCTGAGGTTAAAAAAGGAAGAGAATCGGGGGCTAGGGGCCACGTGGGCGCAGGTACTCAGGACTTATTCAATTACCGCACACCAGAGCTGCATGGAAAGCATAATACCTCCACACACTCCCCCCATCTCCTCCAACCGGCTCCTATTACTGAGCAAACATGCCTGCCAAGTAGCCATGAAGCAGAGCCTAATAAGCACATTATTGTATTTACCTTAGATAAGGTGAGACGCCCGAGGTGATAAGAGACAGATAACGCGTGTTTGGACAGCGGATGGATACGCACCGAGGGTCTGGACGAGGAGAATCAAAGAGACACTTTGAGCTACAAATCAGAGAAGCTGGGCGTTGATCGGGACGGAGCAGGAAGTGACCGAGTGAGAGGTCAGGAGCGAGTCCCATTCACTCCTATTAGATTTATCACCTATTGAGCGTGGCCAGGCCGTAAATCCGCCCTACAGATGGCCGACTCTAAATACGAGCAGAGAAGAAGAACAAAGACGGAACCCAAGTTTCCACATTTGGAGTTCCTTGTCCCCCGGTGGCACCCGTAGCACGCCAGATGTGCGTCCTAAACTCCCTCCTCCTCCGCCTGGATGTGACCTGAGACAGGCCCCCGGGCGGGATTCTGGGTAATTTCTTGCTCGCATCCTACACCGTCGATCGTGGCGCCTTTTTGAGGTGAAAGAAAGTGACAGCAGCGACTCTCCGGGGCAGAGCTTCCCAGTCGAGTGGATCAGCGGACTGAAAATCGCTTATGAATAGTCATTAGGCCTTCATTACAAAGCCCCTCGCTACCCACTCCTTCCTGTGCAACCAAATGCCTCTTGTCATCCTCACAAGGTGTATCATTTAATTGCCAATTGATTTTTCTCCCCCTTTTCCTCCCCCTCTATATGACAACATGTCACATAGCAAAATGCAGCCTCGACCAGCCCTAGGCGGCCACAGATTCTTGGCATCCTGAACCGCCCCTGAATATTCTTCAAAAAGAGACAGGATGCTTCAACCCAACGGGAGCTTAAGCGCTTCACACAATAATTAAACTCAATGCATGTGGAAGAAAAAAAAAGGAGGAAGGAGAAAAACATTCTTTGTGCGACAACTGGCAATTGTTTCTTTGTGACCCATTTTCTAATTCAGAGGCCTCAAAGCTCTGAGAGCGTATGCTGCTTTAATATACGGGGTAAATAGTCCAACAAGGAAATCCGTATATTTTCCTCTGACATTCCCTTTCAGGTGCTCTCATTCGCTGACAGTGCCATTAGCCAGTGACACACCTATTTCATCGCCTCTGATCGCCAAAATCCACCCAGGTTTCAAGCCGACAGACGTCCGATTAAATTGCTTCTGCACACGTTTGTCACCCCCTAAACAGCTGTTTGTCTCAACAGCGTCCAAATGGGTTCGCTTGTCTGTCAGGTGCACTTTGCCTCGGGTTCGACTCTGTGTTTCCAGAACAATCTCCCGGAGGATTGAGCTTCGTCTTGCCTTCAAATGTGACAAATCAGCACAGTCGCCCCCTTTGACACGAAATGCGGCACGATTATCGAGTTGGTGCAGCCTTAATAAGCTGAATAATGAGGGAATTTCAGAAATGCCCAAGCGCCATTATACCCCAACAATAAGAGCTAGTAGTGAGTAAACCAGCGCGGGGCAGAAGGTAGGCGTCGGGGATATAATGAGGCTTCTGTGTAAGTAATGTAGTCTCTATTGTATACCCATGTAAATGCCCATTTCTTCACATGCGCAGCAACGACGGCATTAAGCCAGTCAGATATCTGGAAGAATGGTGCTCTTTTTTTCCCTACTTCACCCCTCTCTCTTGTTATTTGTCTCTCGTCTCGGTGGCAGCCGGTGACAGTGGCTGGCAGCCGCCTGGCTTCTTGAAGGCAAACATTACAGCGAAAGATGAGCTGCAGGTGTGCCAGACTTGTAAACACGCGCTAATTACACATTTTTTTTCCAGCAGATGACAATGAGGTCACTGAAATAATTGTTGTTGTTTTTTCCTCTTCTTCTTCTTCTTCTTGCTCTGACTGGTAATCCAAAGAAATGCAAATTTACACTGATGCACTGCAACAATTTCAAGTAAAGAGCAAATTATTTCTGCACGATCATGATCACTATTAATTAAATCGGCAGTTGATTCAATAGCGTTTGTCTTTATTTTTTTGAAATATGAGTCTCCCGGACAGTAAATCATGTCAGGTACCTCACAAATCATCCCCTGGGTCGGGTAGGTTGATTCAGCTGGAGGATGGCGGGGGAGGTCTGGTTCAGAAAAACAATCTCTCCCATGTATTGTCAGAAAAGGAGGGAGGAATACACAGCGAATAGGCACATACATCAAAAGACCTGCCAAACAATTGTCTGTTTTTTATTAATAAGCTCAGAATATTGCTGCCGGACAAGGCCAGGGAAAGTGCCGGGCTTGCACTTTTTTTTTTTCCCCTGCAGCACAATACAGGTGCGCGATTTAACAGCCCTGCACTTTGTTGGGATGTGTTTCCCTGTAGCATAAAGAGGCTTGTAAAGCACCCTAATCTGTCAGGCTGCGCCACGGCTTGGCTCTAAAGAGACAGGAGATAGGCCCTCGCCAGGACGCCCGCTCCTTTTCAAGCCGAGGTCACAAAAATCCAGGTGGATCGTGAGCACGAGCCAAGTCCCGGCTTTTATTTCCCCATCGCGGTTAAACCCATGAATACAGATCTCCCTGAGCCCTCCAAGGCCTGGCAAACCTCCAGAGTGGAGCTGAAGTGAGCAATCACCGTTTCAGCCAATCGGTTCTGCCTAACATTTGGTTCTACACGACAACTTTAGTTAAAAAGGTGAACAAAGATTGAGCTAAAACAGTACCACCAGTTTGTTTTGTTCTCTAAAATACTTCATCTGGAATGAATCTCTGCTTTTGAAGAAGATTGTCTAACATCTATGATCATCTGATTATTTATTTGTCCATTTTCAAAGTTGCTATGAAGAAAGTTTCAAACTAATTTCCTAAAGAAAGAAAAAATCAAACAATGCATTACACCATATGGTGTTAAATCAGGTTTTATTGTATCCTATGGTATTACACCGTATCATATTGCATTGTATTGTATTGCATTGTATCGTATTGCATCGTATCGTATTGCATCGTATCGTATTGCATCGTATCGTATTGCATTGTATTGTATTGCATTGTATCGTATTGAATCGTATCATATTGCATCGTATCGTATTGCATCGTATTGTATTGCATCGTATCGTATTGCATCATATCATATTGCATTGTATTGTATTGCATTGTATTGTATTGCATTGTATCGTATTGCATCGTATCGTATTGCATCGTATCGTATTGCATCGTATCATATTGAATCGTATCACATCATACTACTACTACTTAAATTGTATTCTATTACATCACACTGTATTGCACTGGATCATATTGCATCATATTGTCCTATATTATATCATACTGCATTATATCATCCTATGCTGTATAGTGCTATATTGTATTGTATCATACTATATTATATTGTTTTTATGATTTTAAAGAAACAATGTTATAGTCATTGTCTCACTTTTGAGGATCGACTATGAATAATTTATTGTCAGAACACCTAATTTTCCAACCATGCTTTACACCTCTGGTACAATCACAACCCAAATCTTTGTTGGTCTAAATCTTTAAAGCTTCTATGTAAAAAAGGTTCAGTCTTCTCTGAATAGTCCAAAAAATCCCCAAACAGGGATAATCTAATGTAAACGGGACATACCGTCCACTTTAGTAGCTGCACAGAAAAACACAAAAGTAAATAAAACTTGCAACATGAGACGAAAAGACTGCACAAAACAACTTAGAGTTGCATTTACATCTTCCTTTTGTTGGCCAACATCTTCATCTGCAGTTTCACAAAAAGAAAACACTGATGCACTTTAAGCATCTTTCTCCCTTCTTTAGGTGTGTGTGCGTGTGTGTGTGTGTGTGTGTGTGTGTGTGTGTGTGTGTGTGTGTGTGTGTGTGTGTGTGTGTGTGTGTGTGTGTGTGTGTGTGTGTGTGTGTGTGTGTGTAAAGGGTAATCCTTTGCCGTACTTTTTACAAGCTGTTAATATTGATTGCCGCCGTGGATGAGAGAGGGGCGGCTCAATCTCAATAACAGCATTCCATTATATGGCAGACGACAGCCGTGCCGAGTGTGCATCTTCCATGCAGCCACGCATTTAGAGTATTATCAAATTGATAGTGACTCAAATTGATTTGGATAATGAAGGTCGCTGCACCTTGAAATATAATGGCCACTTATTGTAATTACCGTCACAATTATCAAGGTCACCGCATCAAAAACAAAAGGGGTTGACATTGTGACCGCCGCAATGGAGTCTGATGAGTCATTATTAGTTATTCTGATCACAGAGAGGTAGTACCTTTGTGTTTTATGGCGGTAGATCAACATAAAGCGTCAGATAATCTTCACTAAAGCCAACATTATTGCGTATTTTTGACATCTCCTGGCCTTCAGCCTCGATTTCATCCTCCCTGCTGCCTCTGATGCTCATCAGCGTGTCAAGAGAACCAGGTTTGACATCCTTATATGAGCAAACCTTCACGCTCAACACCTCTACTCGTAGTGAATTGTGCAATATATGTATATATAATGTCAGAAAACAAAAACCAAACGTGTTTAAAGGAAACGGCAGGGATGCCTGCCCGCTATCTCTAAAGAATCAAACAATGTTGAAGTGCGTTTCCTTTCACACAGTTGAGCTCGCAATAAACCCTTGGCCTTTGTTTCGGCTACGCTGAGCAGAAGGATGACCTCAGCTTTGAAACAATAAAGTGCCTGTAATGGTCTCTCCAGAGGCCTGCTGCCTCAACTTTGTTTCTCCTGAAAGTGTGAGAAGAGGGCAGGAAAGGAGAGAAAAAGGCAAAGTTTGGCTGAATTTCACCCAAATGTGCAATTTCATAGCATTAAAGGTGCAATCTGAGGAGGGGAAAGGGTCCTCTTGTGAAATCCGAGGGAGAGAAAGTGAAAAACACTCGACACAAAGGTGGACAAACAGCAAATGAAAGTGTGGTTGTGTTACTAGTGGCGGCAGTGGTGGTGGTGGTGGAGGGGACTAAGGGGGCGGAGGCATGGCAAACTGCTAAGAGGATCAAATATGGAAGCACAACAAAAGCTGTGTCACAGGGGCGTTTGAGTCACAAGTCTCCCCTCCTCCGCCACCCCGTACCTCTAACCTCCTGTTACCACGACAGCGCTCTGCCACAAAGACGGCCCCTGATATGACAAAGAACAAAACGGCAGACAGATGTAGGTATTGTCATGCAGAATGTTCCCTCCCTCCTCCTTCTCTTTCCCTCCATCCCTCCTCCTGCTCCTTCTCTGAGGGAGGAAAAAAAAAAACCTGCACTTGCCTCAAACACCTCTAAAAAAGAGCAGCGAGCTCGGCCAAACCCCTCTGACACGGAGGTGACACCGGTTTCCACGAGCCCGTAGACGCAGAGTTTGGTTTTATAAAGCCGAGCGATAATTTTAACGTCTACGAAGGCGGTAGTTTGGGTTGATATTTTTGTGCAGAAAATGTGGGCGCTTGTAGTGCCAAAAAAAATCCAAAGATTCTGGTTTGTTTTATTTCAGTCGAGGTAACGGAGCCACAGTCTCACTATCACGGCTCCGGACTGGGAGCCAGACTAAAGAGGAGTTTCTTGAGGCCAGCTGATGCATTGATCTAGTTTCAACTTCAAACGGGTTTTATTTTTAGCTCGCTGGCAAACTGACTCAGACTGAGCTGTCTTGGTTGGCTAGTTTACCCGGTTGAGAAGGAGCTGAAATTGATTAAAAGTTCTGTTCAGGTGTCGGGGTCATCCGTGACCTCGGTCTGAGTTGACCTCCTGGTGAAGCCGGGACGTGTTGTTACAGCTGGGAGACCCGTGGAGACGCTGGCGTGGGGACGAGGTCTGATTGATTCAGACCAGATGGGCGTCCGGACACGTTAGCAGCGTGGCGACTGAAATAGCTGCACGCCGTCTTGCTGCATTCCTCGGGAACACATTGTGCATGCACTTCCAAGGTAGACCCTGTCTGTCCATGTACGCTATCTAGAACCTAAAACCAGTGATGGTTTTGCTCTCTACTGAGCGTGTGCACCAAAAATAACAAAAGATTTAACACCGTAGGAGCTGAAACGACCAGAGAGGTACCTTAAATTAGCCGAGGATTTAGTCTAATTGGTGAAAGTCATCTGCTTCAACCTTCACTGTGCTAAATCCCCTGACCCCAGTCTAGACTGGATTCTTGACAGTCCTGAGCTAATGTCCCGGGACGGCGGAGAGGGGAGACAAATGCAGAGCGGCAGGCCAGTCCAACGGGAGGCCCGTCTCTCGGGTTTTAATGCTGGGTGGCAGCGCGGGCCTCTTTTGGAGGAAATCAATTAATGTTTAAAAGGTGATTCCTTTATTCCTGCGAGGGATGGAGCGACTGGAGGTGGGGCGAGGGGAAGGAGGAAAGGCTGGTCCCATGGGGCTTCACGTACACACACACACATGCACAGTCACACACACACACACCTCAATGGTACTATTGTTGTAAGGAAACCATATAACTGCAAATCTGGCTGCGCTGTCTTGCCTGATTTGAATGTTTACATGGTTGTTTTAGAAGTTATTGACTCTTGGACCCTTAAAACCTGTTGAAAGTTTAATTCCTCTCCCTCCTCCCCCTCCATCCCATCTCTCCTGCTTCCTTGAGTATTGTTTCCTGGATGTGTTGGAGCCATCTGTCTCCAGCAGATTTGGGGATTTTAGTTCAGAAAGAAGGAAACGGGGAACCTACGCTCTTTTCCTGGACTTTTTTAAAACCAAAGTGGCTCCAGGAGACGACATGAACTCATTCTGAAACCAAAGATAACTCAAACAGAACTCATTTCGCCTCTAATTCCTGATAAACTTGGTTTCACTTCCCTTTTTACAGCCACTAACTGCATTCAAGGTCTTTCTGCTCACATCTGATATCACTCTATCACCCGCCACCAAAGCCTTCCAACCTGTGAGAACGGGTGGGAAGGCTTTTTAGCTCCGTTCTGCACCGTTTAACAGTGAGCTTGTTGGATTTCACTCAGTTACACCATGTATCAAAGGAGAGGAGTCTTAACACACACAAAGGTGCCTCTACACCTTAGCATTGACTTTAATCTCTGCCCCGAGGCACCAGACAAACTATTCTTTCCCCAGCGAGACACCTTGCATAAGATGTCGAAATCAGCTTACGACATGATCTTTTAAGAAAGCCCGCTCTTGTGTGCAGGTTTACAAGGTGTGCACACTGTGCAGGAGCAGCGTGAACGCCATTGTGATGTGTGAAAGATGAGCATCCTCCTCACCTCCCGATCACAAGCCCTCAGCACTCAGATACACGTAAACAAAACCAGAGAGCGAGGCTTAATGCATAACTCTTATTTATGTCATTCAATTTAGCCCAGCTCGCCTGGCAATTCATTTTCATGATCAATTACAAAACCTTTAGGCATCTGTAATGCATTTGGCTTGACAGGGCGCATTCACAGCTGCTCGCTCAAACGCACACACTGTAAACTAACCCCAGCGCCTGTGAGAACAGGTTGGCTAATTTTCCCGCTTTTCAGAGTGAATTTGTTTGGATTTTTCCCCCGGGAGTCAGTTACCTACACCTTTGATGCTAATAGCGAGCTTTGTGTTGAGTTTTGTTGTTTCAGAACATCTGCAGATGGGAAACAGGTTGAAAAGCTGCAATCTGGGAAAAAGGGTTTTCTATGGCAACAATGTAGAAAAATGTTTGCCTTTTGTTCTTGTGAGCTGAATTTTGAGCTAAACCAGAAAAACTAGCCAAACAAGCTAAAGTAGCTTGAGTCAAATGGGCAAAAATTAAAGCTTCTGCTATAATGAAGTGATATTAAAAAAGGTCAGATTATTAGTCCTAAGAAGTATCTGAAGTCCAAAAATGTTTTAAAAACTTAATTAAAGGTTATCCATTACTTTTTTTAACCGCATGAGCACTAGTTGGAATGTTTGACTCATGCTAAACTAGCAAAACTAGGTAAGCTACGCACCTTGAGCCAAAAAGCTAAGCTAAAAGCAAATGCATTCCCTTATGTAATGTGAATAAAAGCATTTACTTTGACATTTTAACTAAAATATTTTGAACTATCATTGTTATGAGAGTTTTTTTTCATATTTGACTCAAGCTAAGCCTGAAAAACTGAATAAAATAGCTAAAAATGAACATTTTGCTGAAAGAAACGTCATTAAAATGATCAGAATATGTTTAAACTGCCACATAAGGATAAAATAAAGCACAAATTAAATATCTGGAATGTAAAAATAAACTATGTTACTACTTATGGTAAATTCATCCTGAGAACTTCACTAAAACCCTGATTTAATTAGCCTGTTAGCGTTCAAACAAACGCAAATAAATTAATCAAATATTGAGTCAAACTTCTCAGGTAAAAGAGGAGTTATTAGTTGCCAGGCTTTATCATTTAAAGCTGCATTTTTATCTAAAAATCGTGTTTTTAGTGAATTTAGTGTCTAAAAACAAGGCAAAGGGAAGAAAAATAGATGTTACGATTTGAATTACACGGTCGCTACTGTCGGAATAACAAATATTTCTCGCATAAAGAGCAAAAACATCTCACTGGTAGAGGCATAAAATAAACAAAGCATTTGAAAAAGACCAAGTTTGTCCTCCGCCGTTTCTCTTTCCCTCCTCACACCTCCCTCAAACAGGTTCGATTTTATGAATCACTGCTCGCTCCTCAAGGGAACGCATTGTGCATTCCTACAGCCGTGGCCTCTGCTCATATACAGGGATAATTCATTTCAATATTTATCTCCATGAATATTTTCTTCTTCTTTGTTTTTGTGTGTGTGCGAGCGTGTGTGTGTGTGGAGAAAAATAAGGTGGAAATCACAGAACGGGTTTGGGGAGGAAGGAGGGGGGGTGCGGCTGCAGCGTGGAGGTGGGAGGCTTGGAGGAGATCATCAGAAAGGGAAATTGTGCACAGCAGGAAGAAAAATCATTGTGTTACCCCAGGTGAAAAATATTGTTGCTTTGCTTAAAAGTGCATGCAAGGCGAGCTACATTATTAGAATGTTTAAATATTAATTCTTCTGCTGGGTAGTAAAGATGATGGAGTCGCCGAGTCAACTACTTTGTTTTTCCTCCCCCTGCTTGTAGGCCACAGCTGCATTATTTTTCCCATCTAACCTCGCTTTGTTCCCCATTCCTGCAGAAAAACACCCTCCGCTAGCAGCGTTCAGGGTCGCTCCGCTGTTAATTTTTGATGTTTAAACAAAACATTGATATAACTGGAAGGACTTGAAGGGTGAAATGTGTCAACTTTGATCTGAGAATCAATACTCCTCCTCGTCTTTGTCCTGGCTGAAGGTGAGGTCACGTTTCAAGTCCTCCGAGGAGTCGGCAGTTAAAGGTGCATCAACATCACAAACAAGAGCTCAAACCTGCCGGACGGGAAGACGTTTATCTCCTCAAAACACCAGAAATGCATTTTAGAGCTGAAGCTCCTCGTTCGTTTAGGCGAGGAAAGAGGGAAAGTGTTTGCCCAACAAAGCCAGGTGTGATTTACCGGGATTTTCAGGTGAATAAAAGGAGGAGGAGGAGGAAAAAAAGATCTCAAATCCGCCAGCTTAAAGGTGAGCATTAAGCTGCTCAAATCTGAAACACTTTGGGATCCTTCAGACTGAAATGGATAAAGATACAAAGAGCCGGGGGCAGAGGAGGAGGAGGAGAAGACGAGGAGACGGAGGAGATTCTGACTGTTTGAACTGTGTTTTCTAATCAGCGTGGACAGATTCTAGTCTAATAATCCTGTGAACCAAAAAGCTGCACAACTAAAGGAAATATGGGCACGGTTTTCCACCTGTAGCTTACAGAAAATCCTTAAATTCTTCAAAAAATGAAAAACCACAGAAGGGTTTGCTCTGGTTTGCCTTTATGACAACATAAAGCAAGCTTTTGCAGCTAATTTTAGGCCTTTCTTATCACTTGTAGCACACTTAGCTTAGCTTTAGTCTGGTTTTGTTAACACAAACAGCTTGCAAACCTACCAGTCTAAACACAGGCATCTGTTGGAAACAACTAAATGGATGAAATCTTGTCTCAAGTAGCCATTTGGACGCTATTTTACATCCAAAAAGTCTTGAAAACCAAACTTCAACTTCTGGATTTCAACGCTCTTCCCACACAAAGACCTGGAGGCCTTCGGTTCACGAAAGTGAGAGCACCGTCCCTCCCAGCTGCTTCCTCCAACCCCCCTCCACCCCACCTGAGAGCGATTGCGATGCATGTTCCAGTCACTCATGCAGAAGAAGCAATACACAAGTCCGGTGTACAGCCACTTTAAAAGCTCATCAGGCGCCATACTCTGCTTGTAGGAAATACCTTATTCATGACAGAGCTGGCTGTAGCCTAGGTAATTACTTGAATCAAGGTGGCCTCGGAAATGTTTAAATCTACAAGGACTGGGAGAGCGCATGAATAATGCAAAATAATTTGCATCTAAATTTTTTAAGTGTGCTTTATTCGGAAAAAAACTAAAACGCGGTCTTCGATTAAACTTTGATGAGTGAAAGCTGAGCGCGGCGCTCGCGCACACCAAGCACGGAAAAACCGCCTCATTTGAAGAAATTATTTAGAAAGGAGATAAAGAGGACAGAGGAGGCGAGAGGGGAGGCGAGGAAGGCCAGAGGTAACACCGATAAATAATAATTAAGAGAGAGGTATTGCAGCAGCGGCGAGGCGTCCGCTGTGGAGCCTCAAAACAGGTTGCAACATTTACGCCGCCTCTGAGCATCTCGTTCCGAGGGTTTCTTCCCCTCATACACGCCTTTTTACAGCTTCGACTCCTTGAATATTTATGAGAATGTGTTGCTCACAAAGCAATGTTTGTAGCTTTCATGAGGTTTGAATGTTTGCCACCATCGGTATGTATTATGTGATGAGTGGAGCGTGTAAGGAGGTGATACAGGTGCTGTTTACACATGCATGAAGAGCTGGAGGTTAAGTGCTTACCTGCTTTGAAGTGAAGAGGCACAGGTGGAGGTGGTGGCGGAGAACCGGGAAAGAAAAGGAGAAAAAATCATTAGTGAATGAGCAGCTTCTTATGGAGATAATACACATTTTGATTCTGGAGTTCCTCAGAGTCGTGTGTTTGAGACCCTAACAAACAAACACATAATTCATGAACATACACATGTATTATGTTTGTTTTTATTTAAAATGACTCAAAATTTAACATACAACATTGTATTCGTATAAAATAAAAAATATTTTTCATTTGAGAGAACAACTTTAGCACCAAATGAGGGATAATTGTCAGTCTGCCACACCTTAAAGGATCTGCGTTCAGTCCTAATTCAGGGTTAAATTTACAAATTTAAGCTCAAACTGACCAATCAAAACCAAGCAAGTCTGGCAACCATTCCTGGAGCAGAACACAGCCCAAATCAGGTCAATTTAGACGCTTATTATTGGCAGAATGTCATCCTTTATCAGCTGAAAAAGGTCTAAACATCTGCCACCATGATTACTAAAGACAGGTTTGTTTCAAGCCACACACACACACACACACACACACACACACACGGTTGTTAAACAAACCATATATCTGCTTTTCTCTCCGGCTTGGCCTGGACTGGGAGGGCAGAGGAGGTGATAGAGAAAGTGGGGGAGATGAAGAAGAGGAGGAGGAGGAGGTGCACGCTGGGTATTTTTAAACAGAGGCTGGAAACAAAGGCCCCTCCTGAGGCCGGCCCCCTGCCCGGAGGATCACCTAGTCCCAGGCTGCACTGCTCCACTTTTCCCACGCTAACCTCCGGCCTCATTTGCATCCCCTGCTGCCCCTCGCAGCCATTATTTTCAGGTGAGCTGCTCTCTATAGAGGCTTAAGTGTGGACGTCCCTGTTTGTGTCTATGTGAGTGTGTGTTTTTAGGCGATTTTATATCCCCGTCCACGAGTCCTGGTGTGTCGTCCACCCCCCGATCCCGTTCTTAATTACAACTGACTGGCACCAGACACAATCGCCCTCTTGATTCGCGCCCCCTCCTCCCGCCGCCCCTCCCGCGAGCAGCCCGTGGTGACCCGAATCATCTCCCAGCAGCAGCTGGATGAGGACAACCTCGTCTGCACACGATGACGAGCACAGACGGCGGTGGCTGAGACAGAGTTGTGCTGTCTTGGTTCTGGTGGAACACTGCTCAGACTGTCGCTGCTATTATACGGGCCTTTCTATAGGTTACAACAGCTCTCTGTGAGCTACTGTATGAGTCCCAGCACGGCGAGAAGCAGCAGTGTGTCCTATTCATTCATTACCACAGCTGTCGCACACGTTAACTAGACTCAACAGTCAACAGCGTGAACACTACGGGCTACAACACAGTCAGAAAGAGCCATAATGGCTGCTACAGCATGTGCACTGCAGGACGTAGACACCATTCTACTCAACACAAAGCTTTATTACACAAACAAACTACTAGGATCCTTTTCACGCAACATCACATCACACTACCAAATAATATATGAGTTTCTTATCCAATTACTTTGGATTTTTGCATAAATGTGACCCAAAAAAGTCCTAAAATTAGATCAAAAGAAGCTAATTAAACTTAAGGGACTAATATTGGTTTATCTGTTGATCGCAGGGCCATAAAAACACACAAAACTCAAAAAACAGGAGTCATAATTTAACTAGTGTAAGCTAAGAATTTGCTGCAACAGCCTGTGACTTAAAGAAAATGTGCAAATTTTCATTAACACTTATGAAAATGCAAATAAACTGCAACATTTCTGCACATTTTCTTCACAAGAGTTCCAATTTATCTGGAATTTATTACAGAATTTCTGATTCCTAACTTTTTGTCTCAAATTAGTTGCATCAGTTGGAATCATCTCCCAAACTCGTCTTGTATTTGTTGCACTTTGTGGAAACTAAACAGAGAAAAGTTCAACATGCCAACAACAACAGATCTGTGACTGTTTAAAGATCATTTTGCAGGTTTTCCAGCAACACCAGAGCCCTTGCAAAAACTTTGAGACTCCTGCTTTGTTGCAAAAGGCAAAGACAAAGGTTTTACCGATTTCTTGAGTGCACAATAAAATAAAATAAGTTACAAGTTGTCGTCAGTTCAGTTCATAACTAAAGAATATGAAACTGTGGGCAAACGGTTGGAGACAAAATTGCAAGAAAAGATGCATTTTATAAGTTTGAGTCACTTTGAATTACGTGTGTTCAATTTGTATGTAAACTCAAAAATGTTTTGAAACTTTTCTACTGTCACTTGCAAAGAGTCTCAGTTTGTTCTCGATTTATTCCCAGAATCAGATTCTCTGTTTTGTCTCCAACTTGGTTGCATCGGTCACCTCCTTCTCCCCCCAAGGTTTCTAGGAACTAAACAGAGAATGAACAAGGACGTCCGCAACAACTTTCAGAGCATTTTGAGACATTTAGAAAACTTTCTTGAGATTATCCTACTGCAGAATGTTGGGTTAGAACGTGTGAATCAATAAAAAATGGAAGGTGGTTTTACCACAATTTAGGAAGAAAATGCCATTTATTGTGAAGGACTTCCACTTTCTATAGATAAGGGTGAAAGGTTTATCATTAAACAAGTCCAAATTTAAAAGTAAAAATGGTGATTTTTAGTGTGAAAATTTCAGAAATAACGACTTGAAAATGTCTTGTTTGACTCATATTCCATTGAGAAACTCCTTTTGCCTCCTGATGAGGAATTATATGTGAAAACATGAAAGTTTTTCCTATTTTATTAGATTTCTGGAATTTTGATTAGCCTCACTTTTTGCATGGAAGGTGGTGATAATTCATCTTTGATGTACACACATGTGATTTTAGCCCTTTTCCCTTCAGAATCTTCAAAAATAAAGCAATTTGTTAAGCCTGATTGCCTTCACAGCGGTATTTATGTAAATTTGGCCAAATCTAAGGTGTTTAACACAAAACTAATGACTGTATATCTCCTCCCTCCTACTGTATGAAGTCCTGAGTTGGACTAGACTGTGATCACAGAGTCCTGACCTTGCACATGGCTGTTTGACACAACAAACCCCGCTCAGGGTCGATGCATTTATGTAAAAATGTTCAGATTGTTCTCCCAAACAGACCTGAACTGTGTGGCCCCAGCTGTGTCAGAGCCTTGTTCCTCCCACTGAGCTCCACAGACAGAAAACCCACTGATCTCGGCCTCGGCGCTTCTTCTTCACAGCAAACGGACAAAAACAACGTTTGTCCTGCTGCAGCCGCCGCTCACAACTGCACCTTATTATTTCACATCATCGCAGAACTCCGCAGCGACGGGGGGAAAAGGTAGCTACGAGGCAGGAAACAAACACACACATGCCTAATATAATTGTGAGCGCCCGTCCCTCCTCGACTCAAAGGGAAGTCAGAGAAGGGTAATTATCGTGTATCCGAATGGGAGGATGCAACCAACTCTGGCTCTGATTAAAGGGGACAGGAGAGGAGGGTTGCCTCCCTTTTGCGAGCCAGCGTTTAGGAGGAGGTGCACCTTTCACCCGCCAAACAATGTCTATTAGCTGCTATCAAAAAGCTCAAAGTGAGGAAATCCAGATTATGTTGTACCTGCATGAGAGAGAATAATACCTCAAGTGAGGAAAAAAGCCCAAAAAAGAGGGAAGATTGTGTCAAAACTGGTCTCGTCAGAGTTTTTTTTAGTTGTCACGCTACGCTCCTCTAGCTGCTTCACTCCCTTCACCTCATCTCTCCTCCCCAGAGGTTCCCATCTGCACACACACTCCCTCCATCCTCACCCCTCCTTCCATCTCTGCTATGAAATTTCCTAAAACGGATCACTTCCTTCTTCTTTGGATTCACCTCAAAAAGTAGAATAAAAAAGGGGGTGCATCCGGAGGAGGGAAGTTGGAGCTAATTGTCCGAGCATCATCATTCAGAAAAATCCCATGAAAAGTCTCATTCAGTAAACAAACGAGGAAAAGCAGAATGATCAATTCCTGCAAAGGAGAAGAACTTATCAGCAGCTACTCCTCCTTGGTTTTATTTCATTTATGAATTACAAGGGAAGATGCCATTATATATTATTAATTCTCTGCTGTTGCTTTGGCTCTGGCTGCTGCAGCGGTGTGCTGCGGATGTTGGCGGCGGTGTAATTACGTTCTAGCCGGGCAGCCATCCGTTTCCTTTCAAAAATTTACAGGATTCTTAATCACGTTGCTCATTTGGGTGCACGGTGGCGGGGATGGCGAAACACAAACAGGGGCACGTCTGTTTGCACGGGAACACCTGCTTAGCATTGATAGCAGATGTCAGTCAGTGAACTGAACAAAATAAAAAAAAAAGAAAGAAAAGTGCAAGGAGGGGGGGTGGAATTAAAAATGCAAGCATCACCAACTTCTTATTATTTACTTACTCCGAAAATGAACTAGTGGAATGGGAGAAATCCTGGCAAACGGCGGGGAAGCTCGTAATTGTGCTTCTTCCTCGTCTCCTTCTCCTTTTATAAAGTGAGCATCAAGAGGCATTTTTAACCTTTCCTCCCCCTTTTTCTCCCCTAACACACACTCTCTCTCTCCTCTCGCTGCATCGAGCGCAGGAGTTTTATATTTCTATCCGTTTGCATCAGTCATTGCTGCATTATTCATTTGCATTATAGCGTGAGATGGTAATTAAATCTAGCCTGGGATGCTGTTGTATTTAAATGAAATGTGAATATTTTAGCAGAGGGAAATGCAGAATGCCTAATCTGCCCCCCCACAAACACTCCCCCCCGTCCTCCCTGCTTTTTATTTTATTTTATTATTATTTTTTCACCTTTAATCAACCTGACTTACTGGTGGAGCGTTTCAAACTGTTTATTGTCCTCGCTGCTCTTCTCCAAACAGCTTTTTCTGAAGAACAACTGAGTCAACAGCTGCATTGACAAACAAATTATTTTTTTGGCTGGACGAGGGTATCTGATACCTCCTCTGCACACGCCCACGTGGCGACGCGCACGGAGGCAAACAGATGCAAAAACTCGCCAAAAAGATGGCCACCAATGACCTTCGGCCCACAGAGGAAGACCTTGATGATGAACACTTAGCTGAGGAAGATTATAAGACAGAGACAAGGAAGGAGGAGATAGAGCGATAAGAAAAGTTTATCTGGGAAACAAGTTGTTCTTTTAAATTATCTGACAGCCCTTGATCGTTTTAGCAGTGAAAAACATACCTAAACATAATTATTTTTGACTGAAACATTAGCTGATTGTCAATAAAGATCCTATAAAAGTTTTCCAAACCCAATAATCAGTCAATTATTAGAGGAACGGTCAGAAAACTGTTCCTGAATAAGAAGATTCAGCAGTAGGATTAACAATATAAACACCTAAACAAGTTTTTTTTAAGCAGAAGTTGGTAAAGTAGCAAAAAAATGAAAAACAAATGTGCACGTCCCTCTCTGCTGTGCTTCAGCTTGTCACTTTTACACACTTTTTTAAAAATAAACCATTTTTCTGAGTTTATTATGTGGTGTTGTTAGGCGAAAAAAAGTGGAAAAATGTTAAAAGATTTAAAAAAAACAAAACGTCCCTCTCTGCTGTGCTTCAGCTTATTATTTCAATACGCTTATTTTTACAAACAGCTTATTCATATGTGTGGTGTGCTTCATCAGGTTTATTCTTTCATGTCAGAAAGTCACTGTTTTTAATCAGGATCAGGGAAAAATCTTGTTTAAAGCAAACATTTGTATGTTAAAATAAAAATGGATATCTCCCTCTCTGCTGTGCTGCAGCTCTAGTTATTTTCATTAGTTATTTTTTATAAATTTTTCTGATTTTCTTTTTTAATTTCTACTTTTATCTATCTGGGTTATCATAATACATTTTTTTGAAGATTTATATCACTTTTAAACTTTCATTTGAGCACTTTCTTGTAAAAATTAGCTCATGTAGTATATTAAAATAATTTGAATACTGGTCAAAAATATTCAATTTAATGTCAAAAATGCTAAAAAATGATCAGATATTCATATTTAAAACACTACAATCAGATACGTTTTGAGGTTGGCTTAGGTTTACAAGTCATGATAGCTATCAAGGTTAGCAGATTTGGGTTTTTTGTGTATTTCACAGATTAGCATTAGCTCCTGTACTTTGGGTATAAGCTGAATACTTATCTACAACCTCTTCAAACACCATAAAGTTAATCAAAACAAGCAGAAGGTGGTGGATTTCAAGTTAAAATCTAAAAACATCACTATAGCTGTGCTTTTTTTAGAGACCTGGGAATGGTTCTGCTACAAAGCTATGCTGTCAGAGAGACAATGAGGAGGAGAAAGGGCAATAAACCTTTGTTACATATTTGCAGATAGTGATGAAAAAAGCAGAACAATGGCAGGAGAGGAAAAGGAGAGGAAGGACAGTGACAGAGAGCGACGGCGGGTTGAGAAGCAGAGGGATGAGCTGTGCCTTTAATGCCCATCTGGCCCGGAGATGTAATAAAATTGACATATTGATTCCTTTGAATTTACGAATGCCTGTTTCATAAACTCCATTTCCAAAGCCGAGGCCTCTTTAGAGCCCTGTCATTTTTCCCCCAAATGGATCAATTATGTGCCCACGTAATCCTGTTACCTGAGAAACCCACGCATACTTCTCCCATTTGCGGCGCTTCACCGGGCGCACAGACTCGCATTATGAGCACATAAACAAACTCAACCTTTTTTCTGTTTGTCTCTAAGTGTGTGTGTGTGTGTGTGTGTGTGTGTGTGTGTGTGTGTGTGTGTGTGTGTTTCATCCTCCTAATATTAGTGATTGTTTTGTCGTCGTGTGAGTCTCTCCCGGAGGGCTGCAGCGAGACTTTTCCTCTTGTTTTTGAAGTGCTAGAAATCCCTTTTACCTCCATAAAAACCACCTTGACATCAACACAAACATCCCATCACAACCCTCACCAAAGCTGTGTGAAGATAAATTTAATTTCCATCAGGAAGAATTCCTCCTCTCCGCTTTAAAAACACACAAGAAGAGACGTTTACAAGGATCGTTTTTCTTTGATGAACACACCTTCTCTCTGCTGCGCCTCGAGTCATAAACAATAGAGAGTTAGCATTAAAACACAGGAGATTTCCTCATCTGCTGTCAGATAAATATTCTTTTGTCTTTGACTAGATGGGAGGTTGTGAAATATGTCAACATTTGTAAGAAAATTCCTAAAATATTACCGCTATTCCTGCTACAGTTTTTCATTTAGGAGCCCTACAGGGATTTCCTCTACGTGCACTCATCATGTAAAAGTCCATAAAACAGCCAGAACAGCACTAGGATTTGCCTCAGCTGTGCAGGAACAACCCAAACGACCTGTTCTTCTCTACATCCCTGGATAACAGCGAAGGAGTCGGTACGGATAACGTGGAGAGGTAATAAAAGGCAGCTACAAGTGGTTTCAGGTCAAAGTAGTGCGAGCGTAAACGTCGGAGCGGTACGGCGAGCTGTCAGGTGGAACGGAAATGTATGAAGAGCGACAGGAACGCTGCTGCTCGGGAGCCGGCTGGATATCTATGTTACTATCTCACATTGTTGGAAAACCAACCAGGGGAGGGGAGGGGAGGGGAGGGGAGGAAAAAGTCAGTCCTCGATCTTATTTTCCACACTCCGGCGAGCTACAAGCGGCTCAGTTACACTACACTTGCACTGAACAATCAGCCTGGCAAAGGTTCACAAAACGGGCGAAATACCTTGTCACTTACTGCCTGACCTGTTCAGCGAAGTGACTCGGAGGAGGAAGAGGAAAGAAAAGGAAAGGAGAGGAGGTGTAGGGGAAGAAAAGTCATAAAATAATCATGAAGGAGCTCTGAGATGAGTCTGGAGGAATTCCATCACATCTGTAGGAGAGCACACCCAAACAGCTCAGCTCACCCCAGTTCCTTCAGGCAGCCTTCGTTACCTAAAGGGAGCCAGGCAGGAAGCTTCTTCAGCTCCCAGGTTAGGAGAGGCGTGCAGTACGTTTGTCACTGAGCAGCTGGGGAAAGTTCCCGGAGCTTCGAGGCGATTGTTAAAAAGTGAAGAGGAGGTGGGTTTGGGGCGGGGGCGGGGGGCTGACAGGCGGCTGAGTTGTGCTCACTGGACTTAATCTAAGAGAAAAAGGCCCCAGTTATGATGAAAGGTCGACAGAGTATGTCTCAGCAAATTGGCTTTTCCCTTTTTTTCCCCTCCCTTTTAACCTGGTGCCGGCTGATGCTTCAGCTCCGCTGTTGCAGGAGCCTAATGATCTACGGCCTGCTGGCTCACCCCCGCCCTCCCCCACCTGTCCAGCCCCCTCTCACTCCTGAGTTCTGGGGAAACTTTCAGCTCCAGTGAGGGTTTTTATGTTTTATAAAGTCAGAAGTGTTTTTTTTAACCCTTGTTCCTGAGACACTCGATGACGAAGGCGATAAACAAGGAGATTGTGGAAGAGTTTGGCTCCCCGGAGAACCATAATGACGGACACTGACGGGTAATTACAGGAGAGTGCTCAAAGTTTCTGGAAACTCCGAGCGGGACGGAGGTCAACGGATGTTTCCTTTTGCTTCCTACTTCCCTCGTTCTTGATTTTCTCAGCTCCTTTCCCCTTTTCCTCCTCGACGGAGTGTTTCCGTGTCGTGCCCTCGCATGTCACCATTTAGTCTCGGCTGTTTGTGCTAGTTAGCATCCAAAAAGCGATGCTAACTCAAACGGAATACAAAGTAGCTTCAATATTTTGCAAACAGCTTCACCTGCACGCTGTGAGACTGGGGATGTAGGAGGGGGTGGGGTGAGGGGGTGTTGCACAGACTCCCCCCTTTATAAATTACCTCATCAGTGAGTGAAATTAACACCGATTCTTGCAGGCAATTTCTCAATTTCCAATGCTAATTAGCTTTCTCTCTTTACTTTTAAATTCTGTAGCACCTGTTTAGGGGGAAGACATCTTAGGCAGTGCAGGCGCATTTAATCACAATTTTAATTAACCATCCCCGTAGATGTGAAAGAGAAGCAATTATAATGCAGATGAATGATGATTTTTCCACATTAAATTGTTTTGTTTCTTCGTTATGTTGATTGCATAAATACTGGCGCCGTTCAGTTTTTATCTACTGTAATTTTGTAATTGTTTTGCAGGAAGAAAAGAGAGAGAGAGAGGGAGAAGAACCGGCAGCAGAAAGGGTCTGGATGAACTGCTTTCTGACAAATTGTTTCATTTAGTTAACCGGTTAATCGCCAGAGGAGCAGGAGGAGGATTTGGCAGGAAGTGATTTTTATTACTGCAAAAACAAAAAGTCGTCGGGAAAGTAAGATGGGATGGGATGGGTTACCCCCCTCCCCACGTTTGACCTTAACCAACTATTAAACCAAATGAAAGTCATCGACTGTCTTTACTCAGCCTCCACTTTAACTACTGAGCATATAGTCACAAATGAAAGCACAGATGGGTGCTACCGGCATGGACTCATAATCTTTATGCGCTCGTGAAAATATCATTGCGTTCGATGAAGGCGCTTTCGACGCCGTTTACGGCTCCTTGTTCTCTAAAACTTTGCTTTTACTTTAATGTCAGAGCTGTAAAAGAAAACAAGCACAACAAGAGAGGCGCTTTTTCCTTCAAACCACGGCGACACAAAAGTTTTTCTTCAAATTAAACCTCTTTCTAGAAGCGTTATCTGGGAGAGTTTGGTTGCAAATTTGCAAAAAGTAGTAAACTAATCAGGTGTTTTCTTGTCTGTGAGGACAGGGCTGCAGAGAGGCTGCTATGAGGCAGAAAAACAACTCCCAGAATCCTCTTGTGTTCGGCCCTCCGCCCTCCGCCACCCCCAGCAACACTCTCTCTAATCCCACTGAGCACTGCTTTCAGTTTGCCCAAAGAGCATGCAGGACGACTCCAACGGTCCAGACACACACACACACACACACGCTCTGTCCGGTCGTCTCCACCTGTCCTCTTCTCTGATTTAAAACTGAATCCTTCTCTACAGCTGCACACACTCGATGACACCTCTCATATTTTTTATGAATCTATATTCCATCGCCCCCGAGGTGGATCTGAGAAGGAAGAAGCTCCTTTTTGAACATTAGCTGGAGGTAAACAGAGCATTAAATCCTGGGCCCATACGGGCGCGGGACAATGGCCCGGCCCGGCATCTCCGAGCCTTTGTTCTCGGCTTAACAAAACTCTGCCGTCACACCGTTTTACCTCAGTGTTGCCCTGTCGAAACGGCCATCAGCCCCATCAGAGCTGGAGACGGGGACTGAGGGGGGGGGAGAGGAAAGGGGATGAAAGGGGTGGGGAGGACAGATTAAGATGGAAGGAGGGGAGAAGAAGAGTGACAAATAAAAGCCCGGGAGTCTAGATGATGCAAGTGATGTAAGAGTGACACTTTTGGACACTCGGGAGTGAAAAGGAGGAATTAAAACAGTAAAAGTCACCTCTCCTATGTAACCTTTATAGTGGCTATGAGAGTGAGACTGGGCTGGGAGGGGGTTGAGCTTTATGATGTAGCAGCGACAGAACTGGAGCAGCCAGACTCACTAAAAGTTTCATCACAAAGTGCCTATCAGTTTCCCTCTGAGGGCCACAAGGTAAAAAAAGACAGAGAAAGAAAGAAATCTGCCTCTGCTGTCTAAATACACATTTGTTTTCAAGGCCAAAAATAATCTTTAGGCATCTTTATTTCCAAAATTAGTCATTTTTAAACCAGGGATGTTAAAGAAAGAACATTTCTGTAGGATTCAGGAGCCGAAGCAACAACTGGATACCAATCTGAGACAAAACGGTAATGTCTGATGTAGACAACCACAACTAAAAGAAATGTTTAAGCTGCTGCCAGTGGCTCATTAGGATCACCATGGTAACCACACAAACACCTGTGTCCCTCAGTCCCTGACAGAGTCAGACAGAATCTAAACAGTAATTCTCAGACAAACAGCTTGAGAGGACAACATCAGTCCAACAGCAGTGAGACACGCAGCAGGTGGAAGAAGAATCACAAACCAACATTCTGATGGATCATTTCTCTTTAGAATGAAAAGGTGGTGGGGGTAAGAAGAGTTTGCTTGAAAATCTTCAAATGTTTGAGTGACATCATCTGGCAGGTAAACATTATTCTGAGTAAAAATCTCCAAAAACTCCAGCTCAGTCATGTAAAGTCCACCTTCCTGTGACCCGTTTAAACTCACTTCCATCATGCACTCTTCCTGACTGAGCTCTAAACGACAATGTGTCATTCGTATGTTTTCATTCAGAGCTGGATTATGTGAAAAAGGACTAAACATGGGAGAAATCTGCAAACAGAACAGTCGCATCACTGCTTATGCACTAAAAAGTACCTCCGCCTTTACCCCCTCTGCCAACCAGGGCCTAACCCTAACCCTAGCCCTAACCCTAGCCCTAACCCTACCCTTGTCTCAGAAACTCAAACCGAAGCTTTAAAACAACTCAGATGATGAAACTCCACCTGGGGCAAACGTTATCCTCACGTCAGCAGGTGATGAGATCTAAACTATCCCCTCTAATAGAAATGGCTTCTTCTCTGAGTTGATTTACAGTGACTGATGAACACTTAACCTCCCCAAATGTTGACCTCATGGTTTTGGATGAAGCTCTGCTTCAGTTTGCCTCCCTCCCTCCCTCCCCTCTACTGTCTGGTTCTGGACTGCCAATTTCCACTTGAAGCTTGACTGGGCCTGATTTGATGCAAACTACCGTGGGGTGAGGCAGGGGGAGGTGGGAGGAGAAAAGGGTGTGGGGGTGTGTGTGGGGGGAGACTGATGAACAGTTATGTCAAGTTGATTTTGCACCGCTGGGAAAAGGTAACCTCTCCGTCGGGGAGGAGACAGTTGGGAAGGAGGAGATAAAGGTAACAATAAAAGGGAGGGAAATAAAAAAAAGAAGGGTGGAGGGGGAAGAGAGAATGCTGCTGGGGGGGGGGGGGGGGGGGGGGGGGGGGGGGGGGGGGGGGGGGTCACCCACCCGTCACTGCTTCACCTCACCTCCCTCTGCTTACTGCCTAACTGTCAGTGCGAGTGCTAATTGCAGATGTGCCAGTCTGCCATCATAATAAAATCAGAGGCAGGGCGGACATTAAGCATGGCTGGCTCATTTGTGCAACTGCTGAAAAGGTAGCATGAATGAATATTTCATTACCTTAATTACTAAAGAATACTCCTTTACGCAGCGAGTGTTGCTGTAACTAATTATGAAAAGTAATAACATTAGGGAGAGTGTGATTGCTGCTTTCTAAGGCGGCTGGATGTTTAGGTGGGAACTGCTGGAGACAGCCGACAGCTACGGCTACCTGGATGGGACCGATCCCTTTCCACGCCGCCCCGCGGCCCGGGCTCACCTCTGCAGCCCGCGGCCTCGTCCCGTGCCCCGCTGTAATGTACGACCACTGATAACGCCGTAAGGAGGGGTGTGAGAAAAAAAGGCAGAGTACAAGGTCTGCTTTGATGGCCATGCTAATTCCAATACCCCTAAGTAGTAAGAATAACAAAGTGGAGGGGAATTTATCTCAGGAATGCCGGAGCAAGACAGCCGAGCGATAAGGAAGTAGCTTCCCTTGGGTGGGGGAGAAGTAATTAGAGTGGGCTGACTTGTTAGATGACTGACTGGCTGGCTGAAGGGATGGATGGGAAACAGACTCGCAGGAGAAGTTTCAGGCAGAAATGACCAGAAGGAAAGCCGGACAAACAACAAACAGACTCCATTTCTGTGGCTAGTGGACACATTTTGGAAGGAGAGAGGGAGAGTTTAGAGGAGAAGTGAACGGTTAAAGTGATTTAAAATAACATCCTTGGGCTCTCAAGTCATAAAACCTTGACCTGACCAGAGAGCGAGCGAGCTGTGTGTCAGGCTGAGTCACAAGTTTCAACTCATGTCTTCTGTTTCCTCCAACCTTTCTAGGTCAGGAAATACCCTTCCATCTGACGATCCGGCTCAAACAGCTGTAACAATCACATCCCGTCATCCAAACCAAAACCCTCCTGCTTGACCATCTCGACCTAAACACACACACGCACACACACATCCCAGACCTGAAGGCCAGAAACCGCATCGGAAAGGCTGAGGACAGGCCTGTCGGTGTGATTATCCCCCCGCTACCTGAGGAGGTGTTTGTTTGACATTCGTGTCTGACAGCGACGGCAGAGGGGTCCCTTCTCCAGTCAGAACCCATTAACACGTGAATCCACCTCTGCTGCTCTTCGGCGGGGTCCACTCGGCTACACATGTCCGCCGACCGCACCGCCGATGACATTTAAAGGGGAAGATGTTGCAGCTCTCCTTGACTCACTCTTGCCAAAAGGTTAAACGTGCGTTTGAAATAACAAGCTGACCACTTCCTCTTTTCTTTTTTTTATTTCCAGCTGCAGCCTCCGGTTAGGAAGGTGCTTGATCAGGGTCCGGATGAAAGTGAGCGAAACGTGTGCAACCACCAAAAAAGAAAAAAAAATGACCTAATTTTGTCCTAATCTCGCTTGGCAATCGCCTGCAATTACATGGAGATAACACATCTGAATTTACTTCCACGTACGAGGAGGGGAAAGTGGAGCACAAGCGGACGAGTCCTCGTTAAATTTACAGAAAAGGAAAAAAGGGGTGCACTTAGGTGGTGGAGAAGCAGGACACCTCCTGAATAATGAACTACAGCAGGAAAGTGAACGCTGATCAAATAGCATGTTCTATTATGTGGAATTAAAGGTAGTCGGACGTGGGAGAAGGCCTAGATTTCCAGATGTCACCGAGCCTTAATCTGCCGATCCGTTATTGATTGTTCCACGCGGCCCTGACCTTGCCAGAAGAGCTCTTCCACCCGACAATCAGACATACATCAAAGGGTGTGTGTGCATTTGCCTAAATGTGTGTGTGTGTACGCTGACATCAGAGCAGAAAAACTGGAGGCTGCTTTCAGCACTTGTTTGCACAAAGGTGTCATCTCCGAAGCAGCTGCCGCACTGAGACGGAGAAAATGGAAAAATTATTTTAATGGCCAACTGAGGTGACTGCTTTCTTTTCTCTGTTGCCTCCGAAACATGGTGGAGCTCATCACACACACACACACACACACACACACACGCACACACACACACACACACACCAGACCAGCTGTGGTGTGTTTGTTCTTTTCATTTAATCTACATTTAATCCTTTGTTGCTCTATAAAGACACACTGCTGTTAAAAGGTGGATTTGACATTTCTTCTCTATTCTGATTGATATTGCAGGAAAAAACACGAGAGATAAAAATAAAACCCTAAAACAGCCAGAGAGAGTCGGCACGCTTCGAGAAGCAAAAATAATCATTTATTTTGTAGAACAGCTGCCTTCTGAACTCCTCTTCCAGACAAAGCGTGCACGTCGCTTGGAAAAAGAAGGTGTTTGTAAAGTTGTTTTCTTCCTGCCCCCCCCCATCATCATCATCATTTAATTATGAAATCTGAATGTTAGTTTACACCTGCTCAGCAACCTGTCGCCTGTCGCGCCCAGACTCCCTCGCAAATGGGAAAAAGTCGACTTGCAGGAAAAACGTCGAAAATCACAGGCGAGACGCGCGGCGCCGCAACTGAATAAGTGCAAACAGCAGGACGGGAGACGGAACGGATGGGCCAAATAAAGACTTTGCATTTTCACTTGAGGAGGACTCAAATGAGGCATGATTTTTTTTTTTTTTCTGAAAATGCATCCTCCTCCTACGCAATGCATAAAACATTCCGGCTTAGGAGTGTACACACGTAAAATGAAAAGTCCACATGCATGCAATTATTTCCCGGACCAGTGAAGTTTCAATTTCTGTGTTTGCTTTCTTTCTTTCTCTTGTCAGAGAAACAAGTAAGAAGGCATGAAAACAGCAACTTTGCAGAAAGGAGGTGAAGAACTCCCCCCTTCCCTAAGAAAAACCTAGCCCATGACTTTCACGCCTCCCTCCACGACAAACACAAACAAAATGTAAAAGATTAAGGCCCGTGTCGCCACGTTGTTTTGGACGACGCCTCATTATTGCGGTTTGAACATAAAGGGAAGTCGGTGTTGGCTCGCTAGTGTCTGATTCATGCCTCAGTGTTAGTCAGGCAACGGATCCCGGCCGCTGCTCTCATCCTTCCTTGGCAAGTTGCAGCGTGTGAGTTCTGCGACGCGGTGCATCCCTACGAGAACATAAAAACACTCGGGCAGGTTCTTATTATCGTTATTAAGAGTTAACCCCCTCCGATAGCAGCACGGGTTAATATCACAGCTGCCTGGTAAGGCTTTATCCCGAACCCTCCGAACAAAAGGCCCCTTTTTACAAACAGACTCCTACCACCACCCCCCCTCCCTCAGTGTCCAAAGGTGTTTGCTGAAGTAAATCTGCCTAAATCCTGCGCAGCTTGGCCAAGGAGGAGGAGGGAGGGAAGGTGTACCGATAATCCCTCAAAAAAAGAGAAGAAAAGAAAAAAAGTTCTGGGTGAGAAACAGAAAGAGAAGAAAGAATCCATATCACATGATGCCCCCCACCCCACCCCTACACACACACACACACACCAACACACACATCTTTGCTTAAGATTTGCATACATCCCGCCTGGGAATGCAGATGATGAAGATATCTCAATAAGGATTCTGATCGGACAATCGGGTCCAAATGTGGGAACTTTCACGGAGGCGACACCTGCTCCTGATGCTTATCTGCTCGCGGGGCTTTTAAACAAAAATTTCAGTTCTTCTTCGTCTTAAGAGTGAGAGTCCACGAATAGTGTGGGCATCCCGTAACACTATCTGCCGGTCAGGAGGTCCCTGCTGGAGCAGGGAGGCTATAAAAGGCTTGTAACCAGGGGACGGCCAACAAACAACCACAAACACCCCAGTTATGTCTCTCCAGCACCCACCCACCTCCATTTTTTCTTCTTCTTCTTCTCTCCCTCTATCCATGCCTTCTTCTCTTTTTTTACACCCCCCCCCCCCTTTCATCTCGGGCCTTTTTTCTGATGCTGAATGCAAATGTGTAGCTGTGCTGCTGGCGGCGAGAGGGGCTGAATTGTGATTAAGAAGGAGAAGGAGAAGAAGAAGAGCTCCTTTCTTTGTTCTCCCCCCGGGGGATGTTTACCAGGAGAGACACGGCGGATCAGATATGAAAGGCATTCAGGTCAGCATTGATGTGAGCGAAAGTGAAATCGTACCTAAGGCATTCCAAAGACCCGCAGTGTCAGGGGTCCGGGCTCGCGGTGCCTCAGCGAGTGTGTGTTCTGTGGCCGCCAGGCACAGAAATATCTTCACACAAGCAGGGCGGTCGAGGGAGGAATCATAATAATAATAATAATAATAATAATAATAATAATAATAATAATAATAAAACAAGACATGCAGGAAATAAAGTGTCAAAAAAGCTGTTTTTTGGGAAAATGGAGGGATTGATGAAAGTTTTCTGTCTGGTGTCCAGTTGATCATTAGCTGCTCTCTCTGAGTGTGTGTGTGTGTGTGTGTGTGTGTGTGTGTGTGTGTGTGTGTGTGTGTGTGTGTGTGTGTGCAAATGCTGCAGCCGAACATTCCTGATCTAATTCCTTGCGGAAAGCTCATATTAGAGGGTTTGTTGGATCGTTGAGGATACACCACGCAAACACAAAAATCTCATTTTGCTTCTTTTTTGCACCAGAGCTGAAGATCAAGGCCTCCTGTGACACGCTAATGGTGAAAGTCACCACCATCACGCCAGCTTTTAGCTTTCAAACACAAACTTTTACACCATCAGTCCATTTCTGACAATAAAAATGGGAAGCAGGGCACTTTTCCCAGCTTACACAAGAATAATAAAAAAAAGCCATCAGGAAGGCGAGGTGAAACCCCCGTATGGGAATGGCAGCAGAGAATGGCGCGGTGGACAACCCCCCGCCACTATTGACGGTATAAACATGTAAATGAAACACATTACCGCTGACAATCAATTGTCCGCAAGCACCCCGTGAAAAGCTGCCCTCCTCCTCCTCCATGATTCCTTTTTTCCCCTAACTCCCCCCATCACGCTCAGGGATGGGGACAAAAAAATACCTTGAGAAAGGAAAATCTGGGAAAAGGAGGAGGAGGGAGGGAGGTCTGGGAGGAGAGCACCTTGCCTGAACCCCTTTTCTATTTTTTTGTGGGAAACGGTGATATAATAGAGATGGACAAATTATTTACACACACATTTAATCTCTTCTAATCTTAATTATCTCAAACTCCTGCAGAGATTTTCTCCTTCTGCTGCTCCAGATTATGTAATCGGTCACGTTTGCATGTAGGAAAAAGGAAAAAATAATCTGCTGCAGTTTGATGTAAATCAACAGGAGCTGGTGTGTGTGTGTGTGTGTGTGAAACAGGTGTGTGTGTTTCTGTCGGACGCTCACAGCTGGATGTGACAAGCAACACCTGGCGGGGGCCAAACTCTCAAACGCTTCACGCTGCTGAGCTCAAGTTTCACACCAGGAAATTCTATTCTTCTTCTCGTTTTTGGAGAGGAATTCTCTCTCAGATTCTGGATGAATCCTAAAGAATTGTGGGTAAATAGCACATGACGGCGTGAGCGGAGCTCGCCCTCAGAGGCCAAACAGTCGCCAACTTGTGAGAACAGTTTATTTTTAAAAAGAAGCAGACTTTTTTTCCTACAACGGGGAGGAAAAGGTGACATTTTCCTTAATTTTGTAGAATTTTAAATAAAAACAGATTTTTTTGCAGCTTTTCTCACATTTTATCTAAGAAATCGGAGCATTTTTTAAAAATTGTCAGCCGTCCGTCGCACACATCTCGCCCCATCCTTCCACCGAGCCAGGCAGGAAGAGGACAGACAGGGGTGAGGAGGGGGAGAGAGAGAAAGAGAGAGAGAGTGGCCAAGCTTCTGCATTCCCAAAGGGTGTGTGTGTGTGTGTGTGGGGGGGGGTAAATAAAATATATTTTTCTTCTTTAATTCTGCTTCTGTAGGAGATAAAAATACTCCTCTCATCAGCTTTAAGGGTGTGAAAATGATAATATTATTTTATCATTTACTTCTCCCTCTCACTACCCCCCCCCCCCCCCCCCCCCCCCCATGAAACAGGTGGCCAAGCAGGCTGCCACCTCTCTGAATGTGTTTTATTATTCTATTTAATAATAAATACACCAGAAACCTTTACTTCTGCTGAGATAAATAAAAAAAGAAAGCTTGTCTGCTATTGATTTCATGCAATCAATAAATGAAATCTGATCTAGATAAATAACCTGTGGGGGGTGTAAAAAAACGGTGGTGGAAAAAGCAAATAAAACACAGAAAGAGGGAGAGAGAGGGAATGAGAGGATGAGGAATAACGGGACCAGGGAATGTCACTGCAGATCTGCCTCTTGTGGGAAAGAGTGCAACAAACCTGCACCAGCTCTTTAGATTTCCTCTGATTTGGTCTCCAGCTACACAACAAACTTCTTGGTTTTAATTAAAAATAGAAGAAAAGATGAGAACAACTAACCCAAGAGCAAAATCCTGGGAATTAATCCGGAAAAGCAGCAAAAATCAGGATTTAAATCAGACTAAACGCTGTGATCCTGAATTAAAGTTATAAATCAGGACTTGTCAGACTCACACACACACGGAGGGTCGAACGCAACTTTCTCACAACCACAAAATAGCAAAGTGAACTCCTCTGAAGAGAAAGATTTTAATTAAATAAGATCCAAAAAAGGCGCAGATCTCCGCCGGTCCCGGTTCTCTCCGCGTAAAGCGCACGGCACCGGCCGCCGGACTCTCACACAGCCCTGATCCGCAGCAGAAGCCTCCAAACCCGGCTTCCAACCACACACACACCCTCACCACCACCACCGACAGCTCCCCCGTTATTTTCTTACCGTTTTTCCGCCTCGGATTGGCTTGTTTTCGCCGCTTACACCTGGGGCCATCCGCCATGATCTCCTGCCTCATTGATAAGTGTGTGTGTGTGTATGTGTGTGTGTGAGTGTGTGTGTGTTGGAGAGAGGGGGGATCAGATGGCAGCTCGCATGGAGGACTCGATTCCTTGATTTCAGCTTGATATCTGACGGGAAACACAGAAAGACACGGGAGCGTTAGAGCGGAGCTGCGCAGGACGCGGCAGGAAAAACGGGACGGGATCATTAGAGAGGAGGACAAGAAAAAAGGGAATGTGGGTGAAAGTATGAAACACACACATCCGCGTGCGTCTCATTTAAGCTTTAAACGGGAATAAAAACACAAACGGGTCATTTCAAGAAAAAAAAACCTGAATCAAACTTTTTTTTCGCAGTAAATTTGGATAAATAAATCACTTTTCTTTCTTATTTGTGCGCTTTTAGTTCTGCTTCTGGCACCAAACAGGTCAGCAGATCAAATCTGTGTCAGGTTTTAGGAACCTGAAAAATGAAATGAGCTCAAAATAAAAGCAGAGAATAAGTTCGCTCTGATTAAAACTCCAATAAACACTTGAGGAGGAAAATCGCGCTTCTAGATTTAATAAACTGCATCCAAACTCCTGTAAACAGCTGATAAATAACAGATGGGGAGAATTTCTTTAAAGAAGTTCGGACTGTGAGGAAGAAATGTTTAAATAGATCAGAAACAAAAAAAAAACCCGATTTTTCTTTTCTTTTTTTTCTTGAGCGGACTGATAGAAGCTGAGGAGGAAGAGCGCGGACGGGAAGCGGCTCGAGCGTCCAGAACGAGACTCCCTTCAGAACCAAACAGGACGCCTCGATCTCTGATGGTTAAAGGAATAAAAAATAAAAAAACAGGTAACACCTTTCTCCACCTGCGCAGGTAACGGAAAGTTGCGCTCCAAGTTTTGACGCACGGAAGTTTAAAATCCAACAATTCGCGTGGAAAAATGTATTTTTTTGTAAAAAGTAAAGAAACATACCTGCTTTTTTCTAAAAAAAAAAAAAAAAAAAAAAGAGGGCGCAAAAGAAGAGTCTTGCGGATGGGAGTCGCGAGGAGGGATGATACCGGAGCGCGTCGGTGAGCGGATCCTGTTCCACCGGTGATAATAAAGCCTTAGAAATAAAAGCCTTAGAAATAGTTGGGAGGAGGGAGGGACCGCTATTCCTGCTAGGGCAGGTTTACAACTGATGTCTTACACCCACTCCAGGAAACAAACCTGGGTAGGGACTGACGTGTTACGCCTCTTCTAATGACATTTTTTTTCTTTCCACCTCCTTTTCTCCGCCGCGGCGCGCAGAGGAAGGAGAAGCCCCCTGAAACGCACGCCACCTATCTTCACGGGAGGGGATAATTGAGGAGAGTCAAACGTGAGCATCTTCTGGGTTGAAGGTTTTTTTTCCTCCCTCTCACTCCCTCTCTCCCCCCTTTCTCTTCCTCTGCTTTCCTTCCCCTCACTCTCGTCTCTGTTTCTGAGGGTTTGCGTCTTTCTCCTGCGAGCGCGCGCGGACAGAAGGGGAGAAAACTTCATCACGCGCCGGCTGCGATCACGTAAGGATCATTTTAACTAAATATCCTAATGTTTGATGGGCTTTATGTTCAGGAGTTTAGTTAGAGGGGAAACGGGTTTTACGTGGAGTCTATATGTTATTAATAAACAGCAGCAGATTTTGGAGATGTTTGGCTGCCGGAAGCGTTTTTTTAGAGTCGCTTTTGCTTTAAAATAACAATAAAACAAGTCAATATTATAAATTCTGCTACATTTGAACAAACATCATCTAAATATACCATTTTAAAACTAATTTCTTCATATTTTGTTGATTATTAATGAGAAATTTCGAATTTGCGTTCAGATTTGAGGGGAAATGTCACATTTACCAGCTGATTTCTTACCTGTGACGCACCTGCGCATCAATCTGTGCAGGTGACTCCAAATCAAATTCCAGTTTCACGAAATGATATAAAAACACATTTGTTAAAATTAAAATGAAATAAACTAAAACAAATGTCCACTCCTTAGGAAAATCCGCACAGGGAGCAAGTACAGTGACAGCAGGGAAAATTAAAGGAATATTTCCTATTTCATCAAAGATTCTTTCCTTCTGGACGTTTTAAACACACACACACACACACACACACACACACACACACACACACACACACACACACACACACACACACACACACTGGGAGGGAGGGAGGAAGCTCCACCTTTGCAGCCTCCTGATTGGTTATGTAAATAAAGTATTATTTGGTGTCCTGTCCTCCTGCAGTCCGCCTCTCTATGGCTAATTAAATCATCAATCAAGAGGCTGAACCGGTTGATGCCCCCCCTCCTCCCCCCGACACACAAAGAGCCAATCAGGAGGCGTGTAAACTGGCGACACAACCTGTACAATAAGTAATGTTGGAATTTAATATTTCTGTCGATTTTGAATGAAATTTCTGTGTTTAAAACTTTTTCTTTAATTTATTTATAGAGGAGAAGACCGAAGGACCTTTCAGAATAAAAGTTTTGGGGTAAGTTTCGTTTTATTTGTATTTCTGTTATCAAATCATGTTTTTTTATTATCTTAAACAAAGAGGAGGAGGAAGACGAGGTGAGCTCAGACCTGTGTGAATTATTGTCACGCTTAATTTAGTGCCATTGAGCGCGTGCGCACACCCACATTTCTCTCTTTTTTATCTCACATTTGAAATGTACCCCTTCCATGCACGCGCGCACTCGCACGCACACACACACACACAGCGTAGAGTAGCACCCCCTCCCTCCTCCACGGGGCCGCACATCCACCGTGAAAACGGATTAGTCAGTATGTGACCTATAGGGGGACCTTAATGAATATATTGCTTTATGTTAGATGTGTGTGCGTGTGTGTGTTCGTGCGTGTGTGTGTTCGTGCGTGTGTGTGTTCGTGCGTGCATGTTGTTTAATTTCAAATGTAAAACCCACCATATTAAAATGATCAAATAGTCTTTTGGTTTTATTGTGAAATTTGATTTATAAAGCTAAAATGTATCTTTTTTCCTGATTATTTTTTCTCTATAAATAAAATATATTTTTGACATAAAATGTGCCACCCTGTCTGTTTTATTTGAGTTTGAAACTTGCATCTTTATTTGTGTCCAGATTTTTTTTCTCCATGTGCAAAAATTAACCATTTAACAATTTAAGAATGATGCAGAGACGCTGCAGGAATCTTTCCCAGCATTTGGAGAATCCGTGTGTGGAATTATGACTTGTGTTGTGTTGTTCTGATCCGGTTGCACTTGAGGCTTGTGGGAAGAATAAAAATCCTGCAGCTTTACCCTCCTGAAGCTATTCATATGATCCAGTTTAACCTTTAATCATTAAAAAAATTAAATTTATGAAAAAATGTTACTTTTACATATTTATTTCATTTTGGAGCTGCTAATTATTCCTAACCAATGTTTATGATTTTTATTTATAAGGGAAGCATTATTAATCCCAAACAGCTGCGTGAAATAGACAAAACTACAGTTCAGGTGTGAGGAGGTCAGAGGTGACACCTGGACCAGATGACTCTACAAACACGTGGATCCTAATCTGAAGCTCAGTTTCTCCCTCTCTGGTTCGTTTTTGCTGCTGTCATCCTGGGAAGTGACGGCGCGGCAGAGGAGAAGGAGGATGCCGGTGCAGAACACGCCTCGGGACTCGGGCACTGTCGCATGTACATGATGTGCATTCAGCAGCTCTGCCGCCAGGCGTCCCTGATTATTGGCCTAATTTAGATCTGTGAGGGAGAGTCACATGACGTGGCGGAGCATCCACTGATGAATCGATGCCCAGTTCTGCTCGACAGCTTCCACCAAAACCTGTTACAATACGAGGAAAATTCACCACCATGATCAGTGGCTTCAGAGGCCTGGAAGCAGGAGGGTTAAGTGACAGATCGTCATTTTTCAGATGCATAAAACATAAAATAATATAAAACATTGTGTCTGGAGTCTCAGTTTTGCAGCAGCAGGTGAGTAAATGCAAGAAAATGCATAAAACCGCAGGAATAAAACCCACGTCACACAGCAGAATAATGATTTTTGAGCCCAACATGCAGGATTTATAAAGAGATCATCACGAGTGGCATGAAAGACACATGCATCCTGCCTGTGGGTCAGATTTAATCTGCTCAGCATCACATAGAACCAACAACAATCAGGTCAAAGAGGCGGACTGAAGCAGGACCGACGGATTCGGCTTCATGCTGCCAAAAAAACTTAAATATTTGTGCCAACAGTTAATTCTCTGATTGTTGGCACAAACTCATCTGTCACTTCTCCAAGAAACAAAATGAGTCTGAGTCTTATCGGGGAGGAAAATGAGTTTTCTACCCAAACCCAGAGGAATTCCAGGTGAATCAGCTGTTAAATATAGAATCTATAACATCGTTTTGCTTGAAAAATGATGCAGGTTGGTTTAGTTATTAATTAGAGAAGGAACACAATCATTAAAATGACAATAAAGCTGCTAAACTCTGAAATGCTTTTATTTGTTGTGATTTTTACTCATCTGATAAAGAAATTTGTTTTATTCATGAAATCCAAATAAGAAAGAAGGATGAATAAAAGAATATAAACCATATTGGTAACACTTTACAATAAGGTCCCTTTATTAACGTTACTTAGTGAATTATTAAGCATTAATTAACATAGGGCCCCTTTATTAATGTTACCGTTATTGTTAACTATTAAGTGTCCTTAAGGTTAGGACAAAGGGTGAGGGGTGTGTGTCTACTTAGTAATGCATTACATAATATGGTTAAGCAGTTGTTAATAGTTTATTAATGCTTAGTAAAGCACTAAGTAAAGTTAATAAAGGGACCCTTACTGTAAAGTGTTACCACCTTATTTAATGTGTATTAAGCTATAAGGTTTAAATGAAATAAACTTTTCTTTTTTTGAGCAATTTCTTCACACTATAAACACTGTGCCTAAGCTGGAGTTCATGTATTTAGCAACAAACCGTTTGCAGGTGAATTATTGCAAGTTTACAGTTTGTAAATGACACCTGCATCCATTACAACCAGAATTCTAAACATAAAGTTTAAACATAATTACAAAGAAAAGAGAAAACTAGCTTCTAAATGGAGACATTTTAATTTTAACTAAAACAATTGAACAAATATGGGAATGTTTGAAGAAAATGTTAAACATTCATATGTTACATTAGTATGGCATTAAAGGTGTGGAACGCTGACAAAACATTTTTAATAACTATTTCTGATTATAATCGGAGTTTTTCATGCAGGATGAACATGAAAATAGTCTCCTCCACCTATCTCCTGCATTAGCTTCTGATAGAAAATAGACGGTGAAACTCTAGGATTAGAAAATCCTGACAGATCTTCGTCACACTGTCACTTAACATTCATGGACTCACCCATCTTGACTCATGACAGGGAAGGCTGTTGTTGGTTTAACGTCCAGGAAACAGCAGAGAACATCTCTGCTAGTAGAAGCTAACCGTTAGCATTAGCAACTCCACCACACAGCAGAACTCCTCCAGGCTTGTGTTATTAGTGGGGATAAAACATCAACGTTGCAGAGCAAACAGAGTCAGTGGTAAAGTCATGTTGCTGTTAGCCAATCAGAGGACAGACGTCAAAATATCAGGAAATAAGACTCCAGATCCTGTTGTGTTCAGCTCTCCTCTGATGTGGCATTCTGCTAGCTCCTGAAACAGGCGCAACTGAGCTCCCCCCGCGAGTACGACTTACAAGGCATTCATTCCTACTAGAGACCACTGCAAATGCATTGATTAGAGTGTCTCACGCCATATTACTTTTATATTTATATTAATAATACCTTACAGTAAATCATGCCCCTTATGGTTCCAAAGGAATAAAACTCTTCAAAAATGGCTAAAGGCCTCAAAGAATTTTCTATTTCTGGAACTTTAAGCCGTAAAGCTTGTCAATAACTGAATGCTGCCAGGTTTGTGAGAAAATAAGATAATTTGAACCCTGGTCTGGTATGTATGTTACTTTTGCAACAACTTTAATATATCAGTTTGGATCACATAGAGCACAGGAATAATTACAATGTTTCAATTTAGTTGCAAAGTGTCAAAACCGTGTGTCAATTTGGTCTTAATCTCCTCCAAAGTTGTATCACATTCTTTGCTTTTACGGAAACTACACCAGTAATGGTACCAAATCCTATTGTCTTACAAAAAGTGCAGAATTCCACCACTTGGACAGCATGGCCCTGAAAAATGAGAACTATTTTCAACAAAATCTTCAAGATGACCATAACGAATGTTTCAAGACATTTTGGAAAGTTGCACAAGACTTAAGTTGTCAACAAATAATTGCAAAATTTTTGAAAACGTTCACTCTCAACTGGTTGGTTTTTGGCACCTTTGCACCAACCACATACAAGAAAAACAGGACCGAGAACTCATCCCTGTTGTACACCACACATGCACATTAAACTCTGAATCACATTATGTAGCGCACTTTTATAAAAAGTTTAACAAATGAACCAGTCAGGTGGGGCACATGACACAATTAGACACAAATTGCGATAGTCATACAAATTTTATCAGAAGTTATTTATGATTTATTTTTGAATAATTCAAATTTTTCGCACAATTTGGTAACAGTGTCCCCACAAAGTTCTCTCTTTTCTTTCGCTTTCCAACATGACAAATCCAAGAGCCCTGGAACGCAATTCAAGAAATTCTAAAGTTTTAGTCCCAAATTCTGTTCATGGTGTTTAAGAGCTACTAGACAACAGTAATTGTAAAAAAAACAAACCTCTTTATCTGAGCAGTAAATAGATTAATCAGATATTTTCGGTCAATGAACAAATTAAAAATCACCTGTAGAGCAGTCGGAGCACCACTAAGAGTGGTTTCAGTCTTTTCGATATATAATATTTACATTTCATTATTTCATATGATGACAAAAAGTTATGAGGATTGACAAAGTTTTCACAACACGCCGTTAGCGGAGAGAGTTGTTGTAAATACAATTATCATGACTTCATCTAGAAACCCAAATAAAGTTGGTTTGACCACAAAGTGGGTACAGAAAAAAAGGGGATGGACATTTTGAAAATGTGCTCCTCCAATTCAAAGCAGCTGTCAGGCGGCTGCAGCTCAGCCTCTCGAGTGTTAAACCCTCAACAAACAGTTTGTGTTTTAGCCCTAAAAGCAAGTTTGTGCCTCTTTTTTTTTAATTAAAGTAACGTTTGTCGCTCAGAGGTTCTGAGTCTATGACAGAAGTATCTCAGATCGCATCTCGCCTGTGTGCTTGTTTGTAACTCCTCCAGCTCTGCGACATCAAACCCGAACATCCCACGATGGGGCTCGGCTCTGTGATAGCCACAACACACGCACGCAAAATAAAAAAAAAAACCTCCAGAGATTGACGGACAATTAAAGACTGAGAGGCGAAGGCTAGAGCGTGTGATCTGCGAGAGCTCCTCAGACATGCAAAACGAATCTGGTTTACATTCGCCACGAGCAAGAGAGAGTGGAAAGAACAGCTCCTCTCTCGGCGATTTTGATCTCTCTCAGTTGGACAAGAAAGCTCGCCAGGAGAAGGAGAACGTAGAGACAAATGATTACACCAAAAAACTATTGATTTTTATGTTGTTCTTGTTAGCTGAAAACTGAGCCGAGGCTCCAACAAATGACCACTTATCCAACTGAGACACTCGAAGAACTAAACAACAAACATATAATGCGCTCAGCTAGAGTTTTATCAAGTCACTTTTAGTTTAGACTCTAAAAACAACTGAATAAAACCCAAACTTTCCCCTTTTAGCACCAGATGTCTTACATTTATTTTAGCACTGTTCCCATTTGTTTTTATGATTTTGGCTCTTCATCATTTTCTTGATATATGATCAAAGTGGTGCATTTATCCCCTCATTTCAAAGCCCAATAATGAACCTTTAATGTTCACTTATTGAGTTGGGTTCTCACAATAATCACTCGCTATTGATATAAATTCAAAAAATGTGTGTAAAAGTGTTTATAGCCACATATTTGTGTTCATCACTGGAGAGACGGAATCTTCTAAGATAAATAAGAAACAGATCAGAAAACTGCAAACTAAAACTTATTAACACTGAATATATGTTAATAAAGGCCAAATTACCTAATCAAGCTTCATTAACTAATCAATATGTTGTTTAAATGAAAGGGGTCCAAAGTTGGGGTCTGGGCCCCAATGTTGGGTCACGAAACTCTAAATTTGGGGTCTTGAGATGCCCAGAAGTCTTGTTGTGGTTTGGAAGTTAATAATTTTAGAAACCAGAGATTTACATGAATAAACATAAAATAAAAGAAATGCACGTAACATAGTCTTGGTTAGATCAAGTGTTAAACATGTATTAGGATCCTTCATCATAGAACGTCAAAGGTCTATGGTTATTCCCAGGGGGCCCAAAATGTCCATAGCACATTCATGGTGGTCCATCGTCATAGTAGCAGTATCCTAGAGGGAGCATGTGCATGCATGACATTGGGTGCTACACCGTGGCTTGGTTATCAAGAACTTAAAGCACCAAATTGGCCTTAGGACTATGCCATGACTCCATCTGACCATCGTTTTGAAGCCTCCCGATGTGGTTTGAGACAACCATACTAGAATGAGACCAAGGATCTTGGTTCTCTGTTTATCTAGCTTCACTCTAAGAGGTCCACATGAACTATTTTGAAGGTCTTTACCCTATAATACAGCCTGTTAATCACCTGCTGATTAAAATCAGGTGTGTTGAAGCAGGGAAACCTCTAAAACGTGCTGGATAGTGGCTCTCCTGGACCAGGGTTCCCTACCCCTGCTATAATACAGTTCATTGGTCTTCTGGCAGAAACCTCTCTTAAAGGCTTTTGCACATCACACTAGTCATATTTATATGCATTAAAAATAAAGTCTATCTATCTATCTATCTATCTATCTATCTATCTATCTATCTATCTATCTATCTATCTATCTATCTATCTATCTATCTATCTATCTATCTATCTATCTATCTATCTATCATGTAGTTATTAGTTATTTGGAGGAATGGTGCAGAGGAGTTAAGTGCCCACCCTGCAACCAGAGGGTTGCAGGTTTGCACCCCATTTGTCGCAGTCGTTGTGTCCTTGGGCAAGACACTTAACCCTCCTTGCCTGCTGGTGGTGGTCTGAGGGACCGGTGACGCCTGTGTACAGCAGTCTTGCTTCTGTCAGTGTGCCCCAGGGCAGCTGCGGCTACAATGTAGCTCATCACCATCAACGTGTGAATGTGTGTGTGCGTGGGTGAATGACTGGTTAGTTGTAAAGCGCCTTGGGGGGTTGTAGAACCCTAGAAGTTGCTTTATAAATGAAGGTCATTTATCATTCACCATGGTGACCATATCCATTGAACTATTGGACTGGTGATACCAGAGATATATTCTCTGGTATCACCAGTCCAATAGTTCAATGGTCACCAATAATTCCAGGTTTTTGGGTGGTTGAACCTTCCAGGTTACCTGACCTTAAACATTTTTCTGTAAAACAGAAAACTGAAGAATCCATTTCAACCAAACATATTCTTTTTTACTATTCTGATAATATCTCTGTCCTTTTTGCCCTAATTTAAGTTCATAAAAACAAGAGATTGCCAAGGGTGACGTCCAACAAAAACCAGAGACAGAACCGGGTCATGGTGTTTTTTAAAGCAATACAAAAACCAGTAACTGATCTAAGTCTTGATGTGATTTCATAGATCTTAAATCAAATGGGTCAGTTCTCCTACTGAACAATGGATCCAAACCAGACACAAAGAGCCAGAAGCCGTCACAAGTGCCACCAAAACAAGTCCGGCACATTTACTGTACTCCACAAATAAAACGCTTCTGATTGGGGTGCTGATAGATCCCCCAAGAAAACTTTTTACTCCAAGATGAAAAAAGGAGCCTTATCGCTCACTGAAATGAATAATTGACGGCGTCTCCGATGAATAATTAATCAAACATTTGAATAATTGTTGTAGCTCTAATCTCGACAGACATTTGCATATCTGCGTGCTCTTAATATCTGCCTCTGTATGTGAGGTTACATCCTCCCAGGACATAGACATAGAATTAAAAGATCTAACATGGATCTGCACAAACCTTGAGCCACTGAGTCAGATCTGTCCACACAAACTCTGATAAACATGTGTTTACTTCAAGTGTGTTAAAGCATGGAGAAAAACAAGTTTTGCAATCACACTGTAAACCCAAAACACTAAGTATTACAACTGTTTAAGTATTGTTCTATTCCATTAAATGTATATATTAAAATGTAGCTTTATGGTATGTAATTTTGATATTTAAGTTACTATTTATTTGTTTTATATTCCTGTCATTAATTTTTTTTTTCAAATTAATTTAATTTATTTATTTATTAAATTTTTGTCCTAAAAAGTTGAATTTTTAAGGTTTTCATTCATTTTTAAATATTTGATTAATATATTTTTTTAGTCCTAATGACTTTTGAATTTTTTAATTAAGTTTTTGCTATTCACTTTGTTAATTTTTTTATTTTTTCAAAGTGTGGCACATGGATTGCTTTATTTAAATCAAAACTTTATATATTATTAGCCCTACTTATGTTGTAATTGCCAGTGTTTGTGTTTGCACCCATTGTTTGAATAAAAGCAGATTAAAAAAAAGATTAAACTTGAGGTGTTTTGGTGATTTTAGCGTCTAGCGATGGTAGACTAGAGTGCAGGACTGATGTGTGGATTGTGGCAGTGATTTGAACACATTCCCAGTCTGCCATGGTGAAGAAGCTGATGGTTTACTCGGTCTATGATGGTAAGATGATGTGGCTGAAGGCTGAAGAAGCTGCATTCACCCCTACGGATGGGTAGAGGAGCTCAGCGTTGCTGCTCCTCCACATCAAAAAGGAGCCATTTGAGGATATCCGGATGCCTTCCATGAGAGGTGTTTCATACATTTCCCACAGGGAAGAGGCCTCAGGGCAGACCTACAACTTCCTGGAAAAGGGCCTGGGAACGACTAGGACTCCCTCCTGATGAGCTGGAAGAGGTCACTAGGGTCTGAGAATCCAATCCTGGACAAGACGCAGAAGAGGCTCCTGGAATATTACAACAACCATAAGTAAGTAAAACATTTGACTGCTGCTGGTTTTGAAGCTAGATAATCAAATAACCTCCCAGTCGTGTTTTCTTCTGGTACAACATGTCCTAAAGACCTCCTGACTGTGACTCAGAGAGCTTTACGACCCACAATTACTCAGGATCAGACAGAACAAGTATTGTTCAGGGGAAAAAAAGAGAACAAAGTGATTTTTGGTAAACATTGAAGGAGCCCAGGAATCCTGTCTGAATAGACTTGTTCAATAGTTAACCCAAACTACGACCCGTCCTTACGCTTAACCAGGAGCTGCGAAGCAAACGCATAAATAAATCATGACTGTTGTTGCATCAGGGGCAGAAATCTTAGAAGTAATGTTAATGCTGTGCATCAAAAGTGAGTCCTTCATTAGAAATGTGTCGTTTGATTAGCAAAAACTGTGGTGGAAATAATTCTTTAGACAAAACAAGCAAAAGAAATGGTAATCTATTAAATTAGAACCAACTTTCTATTGGTTTTTGTCTTCTAGCTCGACTAAAACGCCTAATAATAAACACAACAGCAAGTTTTTAAAAACAGAAGAGTCACAACTCTGCAGAAACTCTTCAAAATGTTCTGAATTTTGAGCCTCATCTAAAACAAGCTCTGCTCTCAGTTGGAGGAAGTCGGTTCACAGTGTGCTGCTCGGACTGAAACCTCCACGAGGTTCGTTATCCTGACACTCGGAACGGATTCAGGAAGTAAATCGTCTCCCTATCCTCGGTGAGTGAAGCTATCCCGCTCACCTCTGGCTTCAGGGCATTTTTAAAAGGCAGACAACAGTGAATACGTGTGTGTTGGCGTGTTGGGAGGCGAGTCAATGATTCGTCTTTTGATCCTGGCGTGCTTGTTGTCAAAAGCTGCCTGGATTGAAGAGACTGTTGGCCACAATTGACTGTGACAATTAGGGCACGATCACAGTCCCCGAGTGCAGCACTTAAAGGCTAATTTACATGTCACTTTGCAGAAATAAAAAAAAAAAGATATAAAAATAGCGAGAACGGATATTCTGCTTTGCTCCCCCTCCCTCCCACCTCCCCTATCTGCTCCTTCTTTATTCCTCCATGCCTTGTAAACTGTAATTTGTACACTGCTTAAGGGAACGGGCAGAAGAGAAGCAACCAGCATTTCCATTTGAAAAGAGGCAATCACCAGGCCACTGCTGAGCCTTTTGTCCAGCGGTGGTGGTGGTGGTGGAGGGGGGTGGCGGCAATTTGCAGGCAGAGAAGTTAACCTTCTGGTGAGGTGCATTACACACGGGGTTTAGGCCAGTGTGTATGCAGATGATCTCGTGTTTGCTGATATTCTGGCCTGATATTGTTCTAATATCTGAATCTGAGGGTCTCTGCTGCAGAGCCTCGATGCTGATCGACCATCCCGATGTGGGCTGGATCTGATCAGGATGCTGGAATGCAAAGGAAATTTATTTGAGACACAACACTTACAAGGAGACATATCATGGCTTTTTTTAAACGTTATGATAGCTCTATGATCTATAAAATGTGTTTATGAAATTATTTGCACTAAACCCCTCTCACATAAAGTGATTCAGCAGTTTTATTCTTGATAGTTTCAGTACCTTCCAGAATGAGTCATTCAGGGATCTGTCACTTTAAGAAAACAAGTTGGAGTTGGCCATGCCCACCCATACCCCGCTCAGGCTGCTATAAGCTGAGAAGCTTTGATATATTGGAGGGACTTGAGTATAGCTTCTGCTTAGGTGAGAGGTGGTTCTATTCTAATTTTCCCTTTTGTGACATCACAAAAGGACAAAAAAGGTGAGTTTTGCATAGTATGCACCCTTTAAGGATTTTATAAAATCAAACAATTCAATATAAATGTTACAGTCCTAAAGTCTTTCTGAGCAGTTAAGGATATGATTATGCAACATTAGATAAATGAGATGCAGCCAGAGCAGAAAGCCAGCAGACAGCCACTGAGTCAGATAAGCCAGGGTGATGAACATATTTCCAACAAGGAACACATATCTTAGCAAACATAAGAAAAAACACATTATACTTATTATAAGAACAAACCCCCTAACCCTAAACACACAAAACACATACACAAAAACATTGAAACAACAAAATATTTGTTAGACAAACCTTTTAGAAAACAAGGGAAAATACCAATTTAGAAATTAAAACAAGAGAACCAAGTATATATTATATAGCAAACAAACACTAAACCCAACTTTTTCTTAGAAAACAACAATTACAAGGAAATACACAAAAACGTTAGCCTGACAAGCCATCCTATAAATGTAAATATATAGTCTGGCCACGACCTATAGACAGAGCTCAGTTGTTGGGCGGGATCTACGGTTGTCTTTCAACTGTCTCCTCATGCTATTGGACAATGAACCACTTGACCTACTCACCTCTACGGATGTCAGTCAACGTGGCAGTCCACTATACACTGTTGTACAGTAGAAGAAGCAAATACATCCTTTTTCTAAATAAAGGACTTAAGTACCTCTATCTGCTCTTGACTCAAAGAAAAGCCCAAGTCTAAATAGTTCAAAGTTGATGCCAAAGCCGTTTCAAATGAGCCACCGCCATCTTTGTTGTTTTGCTCAGTCTGTATCAATCTGATAGAGCGCTGTGATTGGCATAACACAAAACTGATTGGACCAGTGGTAGACCTGCTGAGGCTCCTATGGAGTGTGGTTAGACCAACATGCAGAGCAAAATCATTTTACTTCTAGGCTCCAAAAATAAAACAAAACAGAAATATCTGAAATGATTTCAGAATAAAAGCTGGAAAGAAGTTGAGTTTAAAGACTGTTTTCATGTGTTTTGTATATTAATGATTCATGATAGGGCTGCACAATACATCGCATATATATCGTTATCGCAATATCAGCATGTGCAATAGGCATATCGCAAAGAACAGAAAAATATCGCAATTAATGGTCATCTCAGATTTTTGCTACACATAATGCATTTTGTCAATCAGATGGAAGCAAGAAGTTTTTGACAAATCAAATAGAGCCCTTCACCCATTTGGCCAAACGGTTGGGTTCTTATAGGTTAGATGCCTTGGTTTTGGATGGCTAGCAAACACCTGAGTTAGCTGGGCATCGCAATGACTGAGGGTAAGAGGTGTGTGGAAAATGTTAGCGAGAAAGAACTCATAATTCAAACAGCATGACTATTATTTCAAAGTTTCTAACTTTAAATTGTCATAACTAACTTATTTAGACCAGAAATAAACACCTCAACATTTTCACATCTCTCCCATGAACAGCTGACAAAGTTCAGGTGAATGAATAACATAAACACGGTTCATCTGACACTAAAACCTGTCTGGAGTTATAACGGAAACACGTCAAATCCAGTTCTGATCAGTTAGATTCTGTATCGACTCAAACGGACGCCCCTGTGCTGGGTTTTTCCTCATGGCTGAACTTTTTCTTTTCCTCTGACAGGCTGTTTGTGACAGGTGCAGTGTGTGTGTGTGTGTGTAGGAAAGCGATGGACGAATGGAGGGAGTCCTTTCTCACACACACACACACACACACAGAACTACACACACACTCCTGCTGTCCTTTCAAAGGGAACACAGAGGGTACAGAGTGTGTGCAGAAACAGCAGGTTGATGGGATAATGCCCATCATCTGTTGCACCGTGTCATCTCTGTGCTGCCATAACCTGCTTTTGTGTCAGTCCTCTACACACAGATGCACACACAGGACACACACACACCTTATGAAGCAGGTTGGTGTGTGTCCAAAAGGTTTTCCAGACAGAAAACAAACAGGAAGAAACTAATCAAACTACTTTAGTGGAATAAATAAAAAGGAATGCAAATGTGTGTGTGTGCGTGCGTGCGCGCGTGTGTGTGTGCGTGCGTGTGTGTGTGCGTGTGTCTCAACCGTTTCACAATAATCACTGGGATCGTTTCCCTCCTCTCCTGTGAATGACCTAATCCAGATTTGATGGTCATTATATCAGGCCTGTTTCGTTATGCCGTAAACATACAGCAGATAATCCTAATCTCTGTAATTCCACTGTAAACGAGGCTGCTGCTGCTCTAAACCCACATCCGCTTCTTTTGTTTCCTGGCAAAAACTCAAAGCCCGACACACGTTTTGGGATATTTCAGGTGTTTGAATCAGAGACAGTTTGATGTTTCAGTCCTTCAAAAACACAAATGTGTGTGGATCTGAGTATCAGGTTGGATGTAGATTACTAATCCCAGTGATTGAGCCTTTAATTAATTGCACAGTTTTGTAATAAGGCTGGGAGGATTAGCGTGGGGACAGGTGGGCAGATTTAAACCTCACTGGACCCAACACATGTTGAGACTGAGGCAAAGCCGTCATCTCAAACAAAAGAGGTTTTTTTTA
>SSNS01000312.1:140531-186213 GCA_006937985.1 Aphyosemion australe | reverse complement strand
AGTCATTCAGGGATCTGTCACTTTATGAAAACAAGTTGGAGTTGGCCACGCCCACCCATACCCCGCTCAGGCTGCTATAAGCTGAGAAGCTTTGATATATTGGAGGGACTTGAGTATAGCTTCTGCTTAGGTGAGAGGTGGTTCTATTCTAATTTTCCCTTTTGTGACATCACAAAAGGACAAAAAAGGTGAGTTTTGCATAGCATGCACCCTTTAAGGATTTTATAAAATCAAACAATTCAATATAAATGTTACAGTCCTAAAGTCTTTCTGAGCAGTTAAGGATATGATTATGCAACATTAGATAAATGAGATGCAGCCAGAGCAGAAAGCCAGCAGACAGCCACTGAGTCAGATAAGCGAGGGTGATGAACATATTTCCAACAAGGAACACATATCTTAGCAAACATAAGAAAAAACACATTATACTTATTATAAGAACAAACCCCCTAACCCTAAACACACAAAACACATACACAAAAACATTGAAACAACAACAAAATATTTGTTAGACAAACCTTTTAGAAAACAAGGGAAAATACCAATTTAGAAATTAAAACAAGAGAACCAAGTATATAGCAAACAAACACTAAACCCAACTTTTTCTTAGAAAACAACAATTACAAGGAAATACACAAAAAAGTTAGCCTGACAAGCCATCCTATAAATGTAAATATATAGTCTGGCCACGACCTATAGACAGAGCTCAGTTGTTGGGCGGGATCTACGGTTGTCTTTCAACTGTCTCCTCGTGCTATTGGACAATGAACCACTTGACCTACTCACCTCTACGGATGTCAGTCAACGTGGCAGTCCACTATACACTGTTGTACAGTAGAAGAAGCAAATACATCCTTTTTCTAAATAAAGGACTTAAGTACCTCTATCTGCTCTTGACTCAAAGAAAAGCCCAAGTCTAAATAGTTCAAAGTTGATGCCAAAGCCGTTTCAAATGAGCCACCGCCATCTTTGTTCTTTTGCTCAGTCGCATCATCCCGCCCACAGATCTGATAGAGCGCTGTGATTGGCATAACACAAAACTGATTGGACCAGTGGTAGACCTGCTGAGGCTCCTATGGAGTGTGGTTAGACCAACATGCAGAGCAAAATCATTTTACTTCTAGGCTCCAAAAATCTTTTTAAAACAGAAATATCTGAAATGATTTCAGAATAAAAGCTGGAAAGAAGTTGAGCTTAAAGACTGTTTTCATGTGTTTTGTATATTAATGATTTCATGAAAACAACTATAAAACTTTACTGTTATGTTGGAGTTTCTAACTTTAAATTGTCATAACTAACTTATTTAGACCAGAAATAAACACCTCAACATTTTCACATCTCTCCCATGAACAGCTGACAAAGTTCAGGTGAATGAATAACATAAACACGGTTCATCTGACACTAAAACCTGTCTGGAGTTATAACGGAAACACGTCAAATCCAGTTCTGATCAGTTAGATTCTGTATCGACTCAAACGGACGCCCCTGTGCTGGGTTTTTCCTCATGGCTGAACTTTTTCTTTTCCTCTGACAGGCTGTTTGTGACAGGTGCAGTGTGTGTGTGTGTGTAGGAAAGCGATGGACGAATGGAGGGAGTCCTTTCTCACACACACACACACGCACGCACGCACGCACACACACACACACACACACACACACACAGAACTACACACACACTCCTGCTGTCCTTTCAAAGGGAACACAGAGGGTACAGAGTGTGTGCAGAAACAGCAGGTTGATGGGATAATGCCCATCATCTGTTGCACCGTGTCATCTCTGTGCTGCCATAACCTGCTTTTGTGTCAGTCCTCTACACACAGATGCACACACAGGACACACACACACCTTATGAAGCAGGTTGGTGTGTGTCCAAAAGGTTCTCCAGACAGAAAACAAACAGGAAGAAACTAATCAAACTACTTTAGTGGAATAAATAAAAAGGAATGCAAATGTGTGTGTGCGTGCGTGTGTGTGTGTGCGTGCGCGTGTGTGTGCGTGTGTCTCAACCGTTTCACAATAATCACTGGGATCGTTTCCCTCCTCTCCTGTGAATGACCTAATCCAGATTTGATGGTCATTATATCAGGCCTGTTTCGTTATGCCGTAAACATACAGCAGATAATCCTAATCTCTGTAATTCCACTGTAAACGAGGCTGCTGCTGCTCTAAACCCACATCCGCTTCTTTTGTTTCCTGGCAAAAACTCAAAGCCCGACACACGTTTTGGGATATTTCAGGTGTTTGAATCAGAGACAGTTTGATGTTTCAGTCCTTCAAAAACACAAATGTGTGTGGATCTGAGTATCAGGTTGGATGTAGATTACTAATCCCAGTGATTGAGCCTTTAATTAATTGCACAGTTTTGTAATAAGGCTGGGAGGATTAGCGTGGGGACAGGTGGGCAGATTTAAACCTCACTGGACCCAACACATGTTGAGACTGAGGCAAAGCCGTCATCTCAAACAAAAGAGGTTTTTTTTAATTATTCCATGGATAAACTCCAAATGTTTCTCCTCATGCAACAAAAACAGCTCAGACTGTACATTCAGATTGCTGGGTGATGTATACCAAGTCCTAAACAGAGTTTTTATGGTATGAAAACAAATGATAGATTCTGGTTTAACACATAAAAATGGGCTTAAATACGTTTTTACTAAACATTAGGATAAATGATCAGTTTGTTACTCAGAATTTGTAAAAATGAACCAAAAGTGTGGAAAATACAACTTCAAAAACAAGAAAAAAGCTGTTTTTTCTTAACAAGGACATTTCTGAGGTACCGACGCAGCTACTGCCCCAAATTCCAATTATAGTGAAGCTGAACATAAAATCACTTTTTCTTTTATCTGCAGCAACATAATGGTTGTTTTTAATTCTGAAATCTATAAAATGAGAAAAGAGAACAAAGAAATGTTAAAGCTGCTGCCAGCAGATCATTAGGGTCACCATGGTAACCGACAGTGACTTGTTTTGATCGCTATAGTAACTACACCTGTCAAGTGCACAGGCACACAGAAGCACAAACTTACATGAGCCTTTGATAAAGAGCAGCTGAGCAAAAACTACACCAAGCCTAAAAATTCCTGAATTTTAATGGGCTGAAGCCTCTGATGGACACACATTATCAATTTCTTGTGTCTACAGTGTTTATATGGCAAGTAACGAGTCCTCTTCACTTCCAGCTTTGAATATAAAATTAAGAAACACTAAGTGAGCTTCAGCATGCACACTGAGCTCAAACAGTGACAAAAAAGACAGAAATACTAAAGTCTCCTATGAATAATATGAATTTTGGAAGGTTTAGACAACTCAAAACTTACAGTGAAGGTTGTTTCACTAACCATGAAACCTAAAAAGCAGTTGTGTAAAAACTAACTTTGCTCTCTTTGTGCTTTCATAGATCTGTAATGGTCTACTGAGTTTTAATCACAAATCATTTAGAAAGGCATCATTTGATGGCTCCTTTTATCTCACAGGATACACAAAGTCACATTAAGTATTTTAAACCTGAGCTGTAGAGATGTGAGGACACCTGCTGAGCTTCTCCACAGGAGAAGAGGAGGTACACGTTCCTGATTTATCCCCATCTCTTGGATCAGGTCCAGTTTGAATTGGCTGTCTTTTAATAATCCAGTTCTCCTGATATACATTTCCAAATTGACTCATGGCAACCAGAAGCCCCTCCCATCAGAATGTAAAATAATCAAAACAAACAACCAATTCCATCATCTGATTACATATTAAAGAAAGAAATAATCAAAATTCTCTATAAAATCAAGTTAGGGTTTAACCTTTATATTATAACCCTTTAATTTTCTAACGTTTTTGTTCTTTGAGCACAAAAAAATGCACTAAGGGCATATAAGGGTTAAAGTCATTTCCAAACTATCAAAGATTCTTCTTTTTCTGATTAGGTGTAAAACAATCAACAAGCTGCAGATCTTCCCTAGAGGGGGCATCCCAACAAGTTCACCACAAGGTCAAAGGTCAATGCTCAGAGAAATAAACCCAACCATTCTATCTCAGACGCTTCAAGCCTCAGTTAGAATGTTAAAGTTCATGGCAGGAGAACTAGAAGAGGACTGAATGAGTATAGCTTGTTTAGTAGGATTGCAAAAGAGCTTACGCAGGTAGTCTCATCTGAATGAACAAATGTGGACATGTTAACCCATGATGCATGGCAGAAAGTTTGGAGAAACTGATCAGCATTAACAGCTTATCCCAGCTGTCAGCACAGTGGTGGAGGGTTTATGGTTAGGGAACATTGCAACCAGAGAGTCTAGTCAAATCTGTCTGGCCTCTGACGCCAGGTCCTATAGTAAGAAAAAGAATCCAAACACAGGAGAAGATCTACTAAGTAATGTCTGTAGTTGTGTTGTTGGAATGACCCAGTTAGGGTCCAGACTTCAACCTGATTTAAAATGCTGTGGGGGGTGGGGGCGGGTGAGTTGGGGGTAGGGGGACTAAAGGGAAACAAAACCTCTTGTCACTCAACAAAACCCCAAAACACCTAAATTACAGTCAGAGAACTGTACTGACTTAGAGCTAAAAACATTAAAGGATCAAACAAACCTAATAAAAATATGAATATTCCTGATTTTGTGGTCAAATGACTTTTACTCAAGTCATCAGTTTCTAATAGAAGGTGTTAATTTTGTTAAATAGTGGTTGTGCCATTTTGGAAGGGAAGTTGTCATTTACATCCAAATGTCAATTAGATTCAAATATAATCAAATATATTTCAATGAATAAAACATTGTGGGTGACACGTCGGATGAGCTTTTTGCTGCTCAGAATGTTTAATGGTTTGAATCTTTCTAGCAACATGAAAACAACATTTCTATCTTCCACATTTTCACCGTTTGCAGTGGCCATGAACAGTTTCACAGATTGTTCAGGGTTTGCTCTGCTGAAAATTAATAATAATAATTGGAAAAATTCTGGGGAAACGTCAAAGGGTGCCATTGTATCTATGGTACAACATTCACACATCAGCTTTGTTTTGAACCAAACTGAGATAAAATATTTTTAAGTCTAAATTACGTAAGAAGTGTAAAGAGAGCCAAGATTAACAAAAATGTTAAAACTGCTGCCGGTGGCCCATTAGGGTCACCGAAGTAACCACCCATGGTTTATTAGGGTCACTGTCATAACCACAGACCGTTTTGTCATCTTTGTTTATGTCTTTTGATAAAAAAGCAGCCAGAATTGATTGAATCAAAGGTTTTGATTAATAATCAGCATGTTTTTTATTTTATCTTCAGTTGCCAGATATGAAACCTAAACAAAAATTGGCAAAATCGCAAACAGATTAGTATTAAAGTGACGATGTGTAGTTTTTACCATTAATCTGGAAATATCCATCAAAAATGAATTAAATGATGCCCAGTTGTTGAAACATATTTGTGGCTTTGTAACATATAACCATAAAAATTGGTTCTAAAATACATTGGCGCGGGTCATAAGTCTCTGAGTGATGCCATATTAGACTCAATGTTTCCTTTTACGTGAGCCCGTGAGATTTGTAACAAGCGGTTACAAAACTTTCGCCATTCATAAACACTGTTTTAAACATTTACCTCTTTGCTCGTTGACAGTGATGAAAGGGAGTCTGACAAAGTACTGGTTGAAAAATTGCGCTCCCAGGGCTTTTTGACCCTAATGGCCATCTGTTGGTAAGGTCTTCGAATACAAAAATACAGCTTGCTTGCAATAATTTAGGTATATACTGCCCCCTATCGCCAGGGAAAATACACACTGTCACTTTAAGGTTGATTCACTGTTTACACATTGGATCCTCAATTTATAAAAGGAAAGAATCAAAGGACTCATCCCTGTGGAACGCCATAAGTAACTCAGGGAAAAACGATTAAACAAATGTTGAAAATGAGATAAAACATAAACTTTCTTTACATTTTTGTAGTAAAATGCCACAAAGTTTTTGAGAATTGCTTTCCAGTAAAAAAAAATGATTTTGGGTACATCATAAGCTGTACTCTCTTTTAGTGTTTGAGTTGATTTCCAACTGTAGACAATTCGTTGGCCTCTCAACCTTTGTTACCTATTTTCGGGGGCAAATCAAGGAGGACGAGGAGGAGCGTTAGTGGATTGTTGGGGTTGTTGGGGTTCGTCTTTACAGAATCGTCTATCAATAGGTGCAGCCAGTGTCAGTAGTCCTTCTCATCAAACTGGGGCCTGACAAAGAGGCGGTGGCGCATGGGAAAGGGGCAGCAAGGTGAAACTAATGCCATGGATGTTTGATTCATCAGGGCCTCATTGTTGGCAGCCACGGCTGATTGTGAAGGTGCAGTCAAGCAAAAGGGGTGCGGAGTAATCAGTCGGATTTATGGTGCCGAGGGCCTCGGGAGAGGCAAAAAAAAAAAAAGTAGTTAGATAGAAGCTGTTTGCAGTGAAACAGGTCTGAAACACACCTCATGGGTAGTGAATGGGTTTGGAGATTGAAGCCATTCATGTTACACAAACATCTGAAAAAATAATAAAAAATGCTTTTATTGGTCACACCTATGTAGCACTTTAAAAGGCTAACCTGATTTTATCCAGAAAGCATCTACAGATTTTAGATTATACAACAGATTATAGATTAGATATTCTAATCCACCACAGAGAGAGGAACTCCTTTATTTTAAGGTGGGATTGTTTTATGACCCAACTATAAGATTATACTCTAGTGCATCAATAATCCAGGTCTGGTAAAATCAGCTGACATATTTCTGATAATCCTGTATGTGCAGTTTCCTTTTGGTCTTTTGTGTGCATTGTTCTAAAGGATGACACGCTAACTTGTTTCAAACTGATAATGTGTAAATATTCATAAAAATGCATTTTATGTTTATTGTGCAAAAGACAGACCAAATCTGATCTTGTTTACCTATTTTGGTCATTTTTAAAGCCAGAGATTTTCTTGCTGGCTTTAAAAATCATGCCCTGTGTGTTTCTGTAGAGGATCACAGTGTAGGGAGATAGATCATCTCCACAGACCACAGTGTTTGTCTGCTTATTCCTGCTAATTTCACCAACCAGCTTTATAAACCCTGTTTTAAACAACAGCTGGTCAACACTCGTTAATCATCTATGGTCACTAACCACCACTGTGACCAGGGGTTTTGTAGGTGACCAGGACCAATGAACACCAGTTAATGATGCTAACAGAGTCAACGATGTTTATAAATGATGTTTCAAACCCTGTTTATTAATTCAGTTGATAACTGACACTAAAAACAGGAAGATGAGAGTTAATGAGCTCATCTGCCTCCTGGAGATGTTGTCTTTTATTATTTGCACAGCATGAACACACTTCTGTTTTTATGGTTTACCCTTTAATGTTCACACAAATAAACAGACTCCACTTTTGCTTAGGTGTAATGTAATAGAAGGGATTAGTAATAATGATGCTTATAATGTAAATCTAATTTATAGTAGTAATGTTTCACTTTTTAGTCAAACATCCTCACTGTATCGTTATATTTATTTGTAGTAAAGGTCTACTGAAATGAACTGTACCAAATGAAAAAGTGCAATAAAATGTTTTCCAAACTTTGGAACTAAAAATGGTTTCCCAAATGTCTCCAGATCTTTTTTATTCTTTCCTTATCCACTTTTTTAAACACATTGTTCTTCCCATCCTGCTTCCTTGATCCACCCCCTCTACCCCACATCTCGCCTCCCTCCATCCCTCCATCCAGCTCTCTGATTGGTCGTTGCCGAGGGAAGACAGATGTAGGGCAAACAGCAGCTAAGCCGTTGTACTCTTAAGCTTAATGTGGAAGTTTTATAGGCAGAGAGGTGAAGCAGGGAGGGGGGAGGGAGGAGGATGGAGTTTGAACTGATTAGGATTATTCCTGCTTTTAATACAGCTGTCCCTCCAGCTTAAGGTAAACCAAATGTTGCCATCGGAGATTAGTGTACCTTTGCTGGTTATTAGCGACGCCCCCTCCCACTCACACACACAAACACACGTCAGAAACGTCTCTAAAGCCGCTCTCGCTGGCATTAATTTGAGAGAGGCGGGAAGGACAAGAAGAGGAGGAGGAACAGGGAGGAAGGAAAAAATGCTGCAACCTGATCTTCTGCACCTGTTGGGAAATGTGTGTGTTGGGTGGAAGATTGTGAGTGTTCATGGTAAGTCATGATATTGTGGCTGATTCCCACATGAGATCATGACTTCAGGGCGGAGCTGCAGGATTAGGTTGCAGAATGCATTTTCATAAACGATCAGGGTTTCAAACTTGGACATTTGAACTGAAAAGAAAAAAAAAATCACAATTTTGATTGTGTTTTGGGCACATTTTGACAAAAACAGAGAAAAATCGAACAAAAGGATGCGTTAGGATTTTAAATAACAGCAACGTAAAAAAAGAAGTTCTTTAAAAAACAGCAAAATCCCCTGGAGTTGGTGTGTGAGATGGAATACCTGAACATCTGTTCTGGCCCGTCCGTCATCAGGATCTCAACCAAAACCGCCAGCTGGAGAGACACACACACACACACACACACACACACACACACACACACACACACACACACACACACACACACACACACTTGGCATCTCATGTCAGATATTATGTCACCAACTATGAGCCTTTAACTCAAAAGCTGGTGAGTGAATACAGCCGACTTGGCTCAGGACGTTTTATTCAACATTCAAATGAAAAGTTTAACTCAGCTAGCAGCTTTAGCCTATAACGACAGCGGAGATGGAACTAGAACTTGGAGATGGAGGAGCACCTGAACTCTGTAAACCAAACAGTCCAGTCAGTATTTACAACTCACTCAAGGCTTTTCAGTCAATTTTAAACATGCTTCTGTTTAAAATGACTGACTTATTCCTAGCTTACCCATTGCAGGGTCCTGAACAGACTCAGTTTCAGGACTGACGAGCTAACGACTAGTTCAAAGTCAGTTGCTACTGTTACAGGTCAAGTCAGGTCTCAAGGCCCTGGTGGGCTAGTCCGACTCAAGTCTTGAGGTTTTATTGCACAGGTGTGAGTCAAGAGACTTTCAACGGTGAGTCCAAGTCAAGTCTCAAGACATTAGAAGTTGAGTTTGCGTCTAGTCTTTAGAGCAGGAGTAGACAACTCCATTCCCCAAGGGCCGGTATCCAGCATGTTTTACTGTTTTCCTGCGTCAGCACACCTGATTTTAATTAGCAGGTTGTTAACAGGCTTCTGCAGAGCTTGACGAGCTGCTGAATAGGTGAATCAAGTGTGTTGGAGCAGGGAAACAGCTAAAACATGCAGGGAGTTGTCTACCTCTGCTTGAAGCTGAATCAAGTCTCTTGTTTTAGAGAGCGAGTCTTAATGTTCTCAAGTTCTTAAGGAGCAAATCTATGTTTGAGTTTTCAGAGGTTCAGTCGGAGTCAAGTCTCAAGTCTTTAATTGGAGAGTCTGAGTCAGACCTTAGGTCTCAAAGGTCATTTGAGTCTAGCATCAAGTCTTTAAAGAGCAAGTTCAGAAATCACTAATCAAGTCAAGATCAAGCATGAAGTCTTTAGGCAGCCAGTCTAAGTCTTTACAGGCCTGAAGTTCTCACAAGGCAAGTTCAAGTCTCTAAACCACGAGTCTGAGTCAAGTCTCCACACTATAGAGGGCGAGTTTTAATGATGTTCTTAAAGGACAAGTTCAAGTCAGAGTTTTTGTTTAAAGATCAGGTCTGGTTCAACTCTTTGAGCAAATGGAGGAATTTAGAAGGTGACTTTGAGTGAAGTCTTGAGAGGGAAAGCCTGAGTCACATCTTAAGTCTTGTTTGTTTTTATGACTCATGTGCTACTTGAGTCCAAGTCTCAGAATCAAGTCGCCATTTCTGAATTACAGGAGCACATAAGGTCAGAGTACAGAAATCCTGCAAAAACCCTGAAAATCTGCCGTTTTCTGTTGCTTCTATTGGTTAAAAAAATCAGTTAAAAGCATAGAAATATGTTTTTACCATTGAATGACCCCAGAGTCTGCTTTACCTCACTTGTTTAAACCTAGTCACAACATGTACATTTGTTTTTTGTTAATTAATTATCTGTAATTCTTAAGCAAACAATGTAAATTAACGCTGAATACTAATGGAATAACTCAAATGCTGTTTACTAGGTGGGCATGAGTAACCTCTTTAAGCACTGATAAGAGTGTTTTTAAATACCAAGTGACCCAGTTCTCACACGTGTGCCGTAGCTGTCACAGAATCAACCCTAATTTCCTGAAAGCAAGCTACTTTTACCATAAAGGGAGGAGAAATCCTTCGCCTGCAGCGTTTGAAGTGAACATGTGAAGATTTCCTCCCAAACGAGATCTACTCTGACAAGTGAAGCGACATCAAAAAGTACTCAATTAAAACAAATGATGGCAATTTTCCACGGACAGTAGGTGTGTCTTAACCCGCTGGCTGACAAAATGCTTTGCAGGCTTTGAGCTTTAAAGATATTACCTCAAATCATTAACTCCTGGAAAAACACATGCAAAGCAGGAAGATATTAATTCCTTGTAACTTCTGTATGAAGAAAGATTTGCTAAACATAATTATCTCTGGTCAACACCTTCCTAGTGGCAAAAATCCCATTAGGAGTCCAAAAACAGCAACATCTGAGGGTTCTTGGGTTTTAGGTTCACCAGGATGTTGCTTTTGGAGAACATTTCTTACATTTGCTCACGTACACCTGACAGGCAGTTGTCCATGTTGGAGGAACAACAAAAAAAGAACCAAATCAGACAAGCAATTAGTTTGTTTTATAGAAAGATACTAATGAAAAGGATAAGGAGACTTTATTGACCCCATCAGACAATAAAACCATCTATTTCTTTAATACATTTATGTTTTACAGTCTTAAAGTTGGTCTTGAAGTCTTTGAAAGCACATTTTTTTACAGTAGAAACTGTTCTTTGAGCATCTAAATAGCTTATGGAAGCTTGTTGGAGCTCAAAATGACCCAGGGATCCTACAATGGAAAGACAGGTTTGCCCCGCCCCAATTACCCCAATGGCTGGCCTTGTACAGTATCCAGATAACTCAACCAGCAAGCTATGGATCTATCTGGCATTCAGTCAATGTCTGGATGTTCCCAGTACATCCTGGATGTTACTTGTGTGCTTCGACATTTTACTTTGTTGTTTTCCAATCTTTCAACATGAAAGTTAGCACTAGCACGGGCTAGTGTTGTTCTGCAGTTAGCATTACTGCCACCAACATCTACATATTGCTGACGCTGAAGTGGGTTCAGTCATGCAAATTCAAGGGGTTGTGTCTAAGCTGGCTACAGCTCAGATAACGTGTTAACGCAGCTTTGCTACAACTGAACCGGTTCTTCGTGACCATTACAAAATTAATAATTTGCGTAGAAAAGCAGGTAAGAAATGGCACAGACTTTTTTAAAAAGCTACAATAAGCCTCTTTCACACCAAATATGGAACGGACGCAGTCCGGTTTCCGTACGGCTTCTGCATAAACCAAAAATCATTGAGTCCAATCAGAGCATTCACACTGACTGTGGTGTGGATCTAGATTCAGAGCTCTGGAAAGTTTTCGCATTGAGTTTATTTTTTCTGGACGCTGCATGCAGATCATCATAAAGTTAAAGGAGTTACATGAGCCAGACAGGAAATGAGACTGGTTTCAGTGAGGTGCATCTGGTATATTTCAAAATAAAACCTTTGTCGTAGTATTTCTGCCGGCTTTAGTTTTATTATTAATAACGTGGATATCAGTCACAGTGTATTATAGTTCATGTTATTTTTTAAATGTATTACGTCAAATTTCTAATCACATGGTGCTCTTGTGTGAGCAGATTTCCAGAGACGTTCAGCACACGAACCGCAGTCGGTGTGAATGACAATCCGTCCAGAAGCTGTAAAGAAACCAGATCACATCCATACTGCACTTGATGTGAAACAGGCTTTTGATACCTACTTGCAACAACTGCGTAAACGTGGTTTTGAATTCTAGAAAAAAGTCAGGGTACCTATCAGCTCATTAACTTCATCGTCTAAGTCAGTTTAAACCTGTTCAGGGTCAGGATGAATCCTAGCGGTTGTTAGATCGTTGGGTTACACCTGGACAGATCACAAAAACGTGAACAACCATTCACATCTAGTTAACCCAACATGCATGCTTTTAGATTGCAGTTAGCAAAAGCCACATATGCAAGGGGAGAATGGCTGGGAACTGATCCTAAAGCGTAGCAGCATTGCTACCAACTAGACCTCCGTGCAGCCTGTGATATAACATTGGGCCACAAATGTAAATAATTTTGTCATTGACCTGTCTTCAGAATCACAAGAATGAGTTTCAAGTTCATTATCACCACAAAAAAGCAAATATTAATTTTAATTTGCACAAATGAAACACTAAAATGTAAACAGTTCACTCTGTATACTGAAGAAGAAACGGAGACGGCACCAAATGGCACAGGTAACGCTGAAATGTCAGAGAAATTTGTCAAGCCTATTACTCGACTTCTCCTGCAGGCTCCTCTTGGCAGTCGGCTTAAAGCCTCGCTGTCACACTGAGTGAGTCATCATTAAATAAATAAAGGTAAAATAGCGCGTGCTCCAGCAGAAGCAGCAACGCTTCGCTGACAGACTGAATCATAAAGAAGTGAGCACTCGTTCAGATGAAGCCATCAGAGGTGATAACACTGCTTCCTAACATGTGAGAGGACGCTTCATTTGCTAATGCTCAGTGATAATACACTGCACACACAGATTTATGTGCCACAGGAAGGTCAAAGGGCAGCAGAGAGAGAAATCATCACACACACTGACCCCAAACACAAAGATGATTACCACCAAACGGACTGAAGCGGAACAATCTGACCCATTATCAAGGCTGGAGAGTTCAATAGGAAGACTGTAGCTGCAATCAAGAAAAAAAATGAAGCTCCTGCAAAAGTTCTGTAAGGTTTGAACCTTTGTTTCATCACTTTCTTGTTTACATCCTAATGCGACTGGACTCAAAGAGTTCCAGTCGATGTGCGCGGGAGCAGTGGCGCGATGGCTACAGGCGGGTCAGAGGGTTAATCACACTTGACTCAGAGCTCATTGCGATTGTCTGGACCACTTTAAACATCCAGCGAGGACCCTCTCAGCGGAAATCCCATTAACCTGGCAAAAAGACCGTTTAAACACGATGACTGGAAAACTGATTAGATTCAATCTGAGATTCCTGCTAAGCAGTGCATGATGCTCAGCCTCACCAGGCCTCTAAAACATCTTCTAATGACTACGGGGAACACCAGGCCAAGAGCAGGAATTCCTCGTACAGCACTTTACGAGCGTTTCTGCATAAGTCCTTAAACTCTTTGACTAATACAAACCTGTGTTCCAAATTGACTCGATCCAAACTTAAGTATCGGATCAGGAGCTGGAGATGGGCTGAAGGAGACCAACAACCTATGATAACGGTGTTTAAACTTTTTCTGATTATAATGTTGAATGACAAACTAGCAAGAATAGCACCAGCTCATTGTCTCTTATCTTCTGAAAGTTTGAGTGTTTTACATCACGAGTCACGCAGTTAAACAGAATTTATAAACACAGTTTCGACGAAGTTTAGAAAGAATCTTTACTCTTCCAACATCGCCGGCTGGTGTTTATAGATTATGGTTGCAACTCCTGTTTGCATTAGTGTTTAACAAACACTGATTAACAGATATTAATAAACCCTCACTTAAAAAAACAGTGTTTATAAAACAGGCTAGGGATATTTAGATGTCTACTTGCAGAAATATTGATACTAACTCAGGTCTTTGTAGATAAACTGTCTCCCTGCTCTGTGATCCTCAGCAGAAACTCATATAGGCCCAGGGCTGCTGTGGCTACACTGTAGCTCATCACCGCCAGTGTGTGAATGGGTAAATGACTGTTGTGTTGTAAAGCGCCTTGGGGGGTTTTAGGACTCTAGAAGGTGCTATATGAATACAGAGTATTTACCCCTTTTAAGTTATTATGACTGGATGCAAAAGTGAAAACTTACACTGACCTGAGTAAAACCTACAGTATATATCTGCTAATCAGCTGATGCTGTGACGTTTTTATTAATGTACTTTCTCGCTCTGGCCTACATCATCAAAAACTGCATGACTGAGGGTGAGGGCAGTTTCTCTGGGCTTATAAAAGATGAAATGGTCAGATTTTAACAGCGTGAAGAGAAGTGACATGAGTAATAGTTTTATTAAAGCATCACTAAAAGACAAGTTTGGTGCAGTTTCTAAAGTTTTAAAGCAAATCTAAATGTTGATTTTACTAAACGAGGTTTCAAAGCCCAATGCTTGCTGCTTATTTTTCCCCATCATGGGTTGCTGATACTCTGCAGACGAAAACAAGACAAATGCAACAGACTGAAAATGGTTTTGAGCATACATAAAACTTCCATATGAAAGTTTTGGTGACCTATTGTGGTAGTGGTGGTGGTGGTGTAACCATGATTTGGGACCAGCGTACACCAGGTGGTCACTAGGTATCTAAAGCAGAATTGGTCACACTGACCTCCTAATGGCTCCTACCCCTTCTTGACATCAGTGATGTGTTAGCATGATGTAAACTTCCAGGGTGTAGCTTCATCCTGACACAACCTTTGGGTTTCTGCCAATGGTAAATGAGGTCTAGTGCTTTTGGATGAACTGTTCCAGGACTGGGACTGAGGTGATCGTGGTGACCAGGGATGGAGCAGGTTGGATCAGAACAGGCAAAAAAACCCAGCAGACAGCAGGGATAGGAAACAAAGGACTAGATATACTGGGAGAGTGGATTACAGAATAGGGACTAGGTCAGAGATTACAGATGAGTTTTTCAAACCAACAAAAAGGAAAGAGATTGCAGAACTTCAGATTTCTAATGTGTCATTGAGAGTCTGCAGGAGCCCAACTAGGATTATTATGAATTCCTTGACCTGTGACCAGAGTCAGGGTTTGGATCCAACCCAAACAAGAGGATGGTCAAGGAGTTTTCATCTGTTAACGGGTGGTCAGAGCCGACCCTACAGGTGAGACCTAGTGCACGCTCACCGTTCTATTCATGTCATTTTTGGTTCAGCCCAATTAGCAGCTCCCTGTGTACATAATCAAAGGGATGAAGGGGAGGAGGGCCGGTCGGTGAGCGTACGAGGCTCTGACAGCCTCGACAGTTGGGATGGGCGACTGCCAAGCTGCTGCTAAATATACACTGGGGTCAGTTCCTGGCAGTTCGTCGGCTTTGTCAGAGCCGAGCCTCAGGTTTTCTGATAAAAGAGGCTTTCTGCTTACTGAAGTCAAGTGACAGTTGTGACAGGGGAGAGGTCGCGGGTTGGGGACCTCGGTGTATGTGTGTGTTTGAGGATCTGACCTGTCGGAAGTTGATGGGCACCCAGCAGCAGAGGGGGTGGGAGTTGTCATGGAGGCCTCTAGACATCCAAAAGCCAGAAGGACCGCGGTCGTCCTGTTCCTTCCTGATGGTGGTTTTGTGTGTGTGTGTGTGTGTGTGTGTGTGTGTGTGTGTGTGTGTGTGTTATCGCTTCTCTATTAAACATATCAGCTTGTGTCAGTAATTTTTTCTCACAGCTGAAACTTGGAATACATTTTCTCATCAGAGCACACGGAAACCAACTCAACAAACGGACCCAAAAGGATGGTTTGAGGTAATTAAAGATTCAATGTTTGTCAGCTAATAAACTGGCTGATTGACAGATAAATAATCATCCTGTTTGAGGTCTAAAAACTAAAGAACTGAACAGTCTGGTCCAATTTATTTGACTGACATGCAGAGAAGTAGAGATTACATCTTTTAGTTGACTCTTTACAGAGTAAATATGTGTGTATGCATTTCCCTCTGTGTGTGTGTGTGTGTGTGTGTGTGTGTCTATGTGTGTGTCGCGGAGCATTGATGAACTCAGCACAATGCTGAATGGGACTGTTTTGGCAGCTCAGACAGCGAGGCCGAACCTGCAGGTCAGAGATAAACGCCCCTCGCCGCTCCGAGGCGGCATGAGGACGTCCCATCAGAGACGGAGTGAAAGCAGAGGACGACTGCTCACTGGGGTGTGTGTGTGTGTGTGTGGTTTTCAAAAGGGACCCTTCCTGTTACAGTCTCAGAGCTAAAGGGGTTTATTAGTCACTGTATTTACACATATAAGGAAGTTAATGCAACTATATCTTTGAATTTGTTTGAATCCCAGAAAATATTGTGCACAAAGTGTCATTTAAAACCACTAAATATCAACTTTTCAGGTCTTCCTACCTGGGCTGCACCCTGAAAAACCATCCATAATCAAACAGACCTACATAATCATAACATCAAAGAGACTTTGAGACATTTAGACAGAAGTTATTTTCACCACGCTTTTATTTTGGTAGGTACATGTTGTGGTCTTACTCTGCACGATGGCTAAATATTTATTATAAAAAGCTCAAATTGGATTTAAACATTTAGATATTTAGATTTGATTCTACAGCTATATTAAGATTTTACTTAATATATTTATATTTGAATCTAAATATTTAACTGTTAAGTGAATACATTTTAAATTCAAACTATTTAGAACTAAATAATAATAATATAGCACTTTTCTAGCCACTCAAAGTGCTTTCCACTATTCACACACTCTCATATTCACACACTGTTGGTGATGGTAGCTACTAGGTAGCCACAGCTGCCCTGGGGTGGTCTGACATAGGCAAGGCTACCATTCGTGCCCTCTGACCACCACCAACACACGCAAATCAGTTGAAGTGTTTTGCCCAAGGACACAACAGCACAGTACCCCTGTGGGAGCTGGGATCGATCCCACAATCCTCCGATCACTGGTCAACCCGCTCTTCCTCCTAAGCTACTGCTGCCCTAAATGTATATAAGGCCCTGTTCACACGTAGCCGGGAATCTCCCAAAACAAAGATATTTTCTACGATTCGGCCTGTCATCCACACAAAAACGCAGATTTACGCAACGAAAACTAATCTTTTTAAAAACTCCAGCCAAAGTGAAAGTTTGCTTTTTCTCTGTTTTAAGCGTTTCTGTGTGGACAGAAATAACCAGAGTTTAAGGTTTCATAATGTCACCGTCTGCGACAAAAATGCTGACGGCCCATGTGCGACCTGTGTTTACGCTACAACATGGAGGCCCTCAGAGCTGTGCTCATGTTATCAATTGTTCAAGCGCTTTTTGACGCTTGTTGACTTTCTACTCCAAAATTACATTTAAGAGGAATTCTACCTCCTTATTGGTCCACACAGCGAGCTAGGCGCCATTTTTCATGTTTTGTTGAAGTTCAGCAGGAAGATTAAATGGATAGGATTCAGGGGAACTACTGCCACCTACAGGTCTGGCATGCCTATGAATGTGCTTAACAATGCACTTACGCGGTTATGTGTGGATGCTATTTTTTGGGAGGGTGGATATTTGTTTTGAAAAATAAAATGGCTACGTGTGGACAGGGCCCAAGTTAATTCAATTCTAAATATTTAGGCTTAACTTTATAGACTTTGATACATATATAGATTTTAATCTACATATGTGCATTTGATTCTAAATATCAATGTTTAAATCTAATTCTAGATATTTATATTTAGTAGATTTATTTTAATTCTAAATTTTATTTTTGACTGTTTTTCCATCTAAATTTGCTTCTAAATATTTAGATTTACCATAAATTTGGAACTTAATCAAAATTATAGGGTTGACCTATACGCATAATAAACTTTGATAAAAAAAACAACTGTAGTTATTTCTAAATATTTAATAAATATTTTCTTTGTATTTGCATAAACAATGACAATTACAAACTTACAAAAATGTTATCATCGTCATTAGGACAAAACAACACAGCAAATTTGGAATGTAAAACAATAATCTAAATAAAGCAGCTGATTGATTGCAGGTATAACCTTTTTTCACAGTTTTTGTCTGAAAACTCCAAACTACAGGTTCAAAAACTCTTGCTACTTTACGAGACAAACCCATGAGATAACAATCTGTTGGCGGGAAAGAGCCAATTAAATACTTGTTTACTTTTAAAAGTCACCGTTTTGATCTTTTTCTCCTAGTTGGAATCTCTTATGACTCACCAAAAGGTTGCAGGCCAAGAGCTCGGCGAACATAAACGAACTTGAACCTGTGATGCAGTCACCAGGAAGCCGCCTAATCACCGCGAGGAAGCGATAAGGGTGCTGCTTGATGGCTGCAGCAGGAAGCCGGGTGGAGGTGACCGCTGCGTTTAAACACGCAAACCTGCCAAGATTTTATCCAGCGGCCTTTTTTCTTTTTCTCCTTTGCAAGTGGTCATCTGAAGATCACACACAGATCTTGGAGAATCACAAGAAGCACCAGACTGCATTTAGGAAGGAAGTGTGAGGATCATACGACACGTTTATTACTTCTAGCAGACCAGGAAACGGGTTGCTTTAAAACAAATGAGAGGGGACACGTTCTCACTGCTCCCTTTAGATGCTTCTTTTTTAAATTTCTGCTGAAGCATCACAAAGACAAAATGCTACTCCTCTGCTGACAAGAATTCAAAGTTTTCCTACATAAGCTAGAACGTTCAACATTTCACGTGACAGCAAAGCCTCTCCAACCTGATGGACACAAATATACGATAGGGGAGGACGTTCAGGCCTTTGACTGAACCAAATCTGCTGCGTTTATTTGACAGATGGAGATCCTGTTCATGAGGCCAGGAAGCGCAGACAGGTGGTGAAGGTGAAGAGTTCAGAACCGGCTGTTCCAGTGACTTTTTCCACCTCCTGCATGTTTTCCTGATCACTGCTGAACGGTGGATGTTATTGCTTCGAGTGTGAACACACACTGACACACTGCAGCGCTCCGTCTGACAGGTCACTGATAGGAAATCTACAAGTCAAAGCAGTTTTGTTTAAACAATATGGAGAGGCACCAGAGGTCCACTCGGTGACATCTGAGGCTCTCACTTCAAATGGACAAGTCTGGAAAACTAATGACTTTAAAAAGTGAACGTGACTCTTATGTTTCTTTCTACTTTAGTTGATTATTCACAATTTGGGGAAATTTATTTAATTTTGTCCTGATTTAAATTTTTATCTACCTATGTAGGTTCTACAGGGAGCAAGCAATGAGGTTAAAACTAAGATTAGACTCTTGGTTCAGATCACAACAGATTGATGTAATAACTATAAAGCTATCCGTCTGTTTATATCTGTGGGTCTGGGTCACAGGTGAAGCAGGCCCAGCAGAGAGGCCCTCTCCTCAGCATCTTCCACCACCTCCACCAGTCAGATCCTAGGTCTTGGCCAATGTGGAGATATAATCCCTCCAACATGTTCTGGATTAACATGGGGGTCTCCTGCTAGAAGAGGATGCCTGAAACACCTCCTTTGGGAAGCATCTAGGAGGCATCCTGTCCACAAACCTAAACCACCTCAGCTGACTACTCTTGATGTGGAGGAGCAGTGGCTCTACTCTGAATCTCCTTACCTAAGGCTGAGCCCGGCAGCCCTGAGGAGGAAACTCAAACAAAAAACAGAGCTGCATCACCTTCATCTTGCACATTAAAGACCTAACATTCCCTACATGAGTCATTTTGATCAACTTTTGAAGATAACGTGCAAAATTCAGATCACAAGCTGTAAAAAGAACCATTCGAGAGATTTTAGTATTGAATAATGTGGATTCGCTGCAGCAGCTATTCTCTTTACTTTTAACCTGTTCTGTCCTGGCAGTAGAAGCAGACAGAATGGTTGATCTGGGTGCCATAATATGCCAGGGCAGTTTTACTCTACAGCAAGACGGATGCGGGATATTCCTCCTGTTGTGCAGTAGCCTTTATTCTGTTTGTGTGAATCGCTGTGTGCCCCCAGCCCAGAGTGAGACAACCCCAGGGCCCAAGGGCCCACCAAAACACCCCACGAGGGACAGCCAAGCATGGGGCAACCAAGCCAACCTGGCTGTGCCCCCTGGCAGAGCGAGTGCTGGTCCCCCAACCCATGGGTAATGGTGAGGGGTTGATGGAGAATACACCCTTGGCCGTGAAATATGGGGGGCCAAGCAGTATTCCAGGAGCAGCCCCCAAGGCAGCAGGCAGCCCAAAGTGCCCGAGGTCCCAAGTCAACAGCCAGCATGGGTCAGGGCTTCCAGACCACACCCCAACCTATGGGCACCCATCCCCACCCATCCATCCATCCCCGCAACGGCCCTAAAGCCCTGCAGGCAGCCCCACATCCCCATTCCCGCCAGAACAACAGAAATTAGAGGGCAGAAGCAGTGTAGGTGAAGTGCCACCATCACCACTCACCCAGAGGTGGACCAATGTTGTGTGTGCATGTGAGTTGATGGATATGTCTAATATGCATTAAAATTGGGGGAAGAGGTGAAGATGGGGGGGGGGGGGTCCTACTACTTGCAGAAAACAGGGTCCCCCATTCTCTACCATTCTCCCCCGTGGCCCTACGTGTCCAAAAACAGATAAAATTGAGGGGGAGTGGAACAAGGGCTGGAGCAGGAGGCTGATGGGAGAGAAGCAGCAGCTATCTTTAATGGCACCAAGTCCCTATGTTGTAGATTTGCAAAATCTGTCCAATGGTTAAGACAATATTTTGTCAATGATCATGCAAACACACAGGCAAAAACATAATCACCCCAATCAGATTCTAGAGACCACTGCAAATGTATTGGAATAAAACAAAAACAAGTGTTTGCCCTCTAAAGTGTGTGTTTAATCTAAATTATTTTATTTAAGGGAAATTTAAAGTTCTGAATGCCAAAGTTAAGGGAAAATTCTGATGCTTTTAGCAAAGATTCTAGTACCAGATATGAAGAATCAGCCTCTCATAGCAGCATCTTTACAGCTGTGTAGCACAAGATTAGAGTTTAACACCTCCGAGGTACAAATGATTGCAAGTGTGTAACAGAGCGCTGCTGAAAAACGGCGTACCTGCACAGCAAATCTCTCTCTGCAAATAACATTCAGGGGAAAAAAATAAAAAGCTCAAGCCTGTGTGCAAGCAAATAAAGGAGCACAAACATGTTTGCAGGAATAATCTGACTGCCACGGAGGCTCCATTACACCTTTCATCTCCACGTTACAGAGAGTGGATTTGGCTTTCCATCACGAGGACAACACAAACTAACGCGGCGAAAATACAGCGAGGGTTTGATCTTCCCCGCCGAGAGAGGCCGCATCCGAGCAGTTAGCAAAATGAATTGAATCAGCGGGATTAACGGCACCTGTAAAGACCTGTCAGGTAGATTTACAGGCTGCGCTGATAAGCCGGCGGCGAGGGATAAATACGCCCGGTGTCCCGTTGGCTGCCAGCCTGTAAAAGAAAGCTGTGCACCCCTCCCACCTCGTCTCTCCTGCACTCCCCCCTCAGAGCTGCAGACACCTCCACCTTTGATAAGGTAATAACATCAATCTGGACTCCAGCTGCAAAGGTGAAAGCTGACTACAGGATGGTGGAGACACGCTTTCAGGGTGATGAATGCCGTCAAACACAGACGGATGTGTGTGTTGATGCCTGTTTGGATATCAAACGTGAACACACCCTTTGCTGTCAGCGTATCAAGGAAATGTCAGCTTCTCAGGGGCTGAAAAACCTGTTTGTGGCATGCAGTTTATTTAAGTTTTAGGTTGAATCGGGAGGTTTTTAAAGAGTTTTTGCAACAGAAAAATCTCTAAACTCACCGAGGAGCTTTTGATCATTTTCATGTTGACAGAACAACCAGAAAAAGAAATGAAAATGTATCACACGAATGGAACATGTGACCTGTTTGGAGAATGATTTTGAGGTTTTAATATTTTCTGCTCTTAAATTAAAAATTTTGTTTAGAAATGTGTATGGAAAATAATTTTGAAGTAAAATCCCATTTTTTAAAATCTTCATTTTGCTGCCTGTTTGAATTTAAAAGAACATTTTCTCTTTGTTTTGTTCGATTCCTGCATGATTTGTCAAAACTTTGATATTCTCTTTGTAAAACACGTATTCAAGAAAAAGAATCTTTACAAATTGTAACTTTGTGAGTTTTTTTGTTGTTATCTTTCTTCCATGGATTGGTAAGACATTAAACAAAAGCTCTTATCTAACCGGAAGAAGCTTTTGAGTGAAGATTGGTGATTCTTCATTAGCTTCTTCTAGTCTTTCTAGGGGGGTGCCACAGGGCTCTATTCTGGGCCCCTTTTTGCTTTCCCTTTATCTTTTACCCCTGGGAATGATACTCTGGTAGCACAAAATCTTTACTTCAATTTATATGCTGACGACTATCAAATCTATTGTTGTCTGATACAGGGCACAGCTGGCGCTTTGAAGACCCTCCTGGCATGGTTGGAGAAAGTAAAAGTCTGTCTGGCTAGTAGCTTCTTAAATCTCAACGAAGAAAAAAACCGGAGGCCATTATTTTTTATTCCAATATTAGAGGTGTTTCTAAACAGATTGGTGATCTTGAGCTGCTGGAAACATTTGAAAAAGACCTGATTGTCAATTTAGGGCTAAACTTGAATAAAATAAATGGAGTGGTGCGCTCATGTTTTTTCATCAGTGGTCCGTACTTTTATTACATCACGTTTTATGTCAAGAAGAGAATCAAAATCAGTCCAAATGAATTAGAATGCATCAAAGCTTAAACATGGATATATTTACTTAATAAAATACAGTTTTAACTGTAGTATTTCTTAATATGCTCATGTGGCTCAACCAATGTAGTATTAGGGGCTTCCGCTAAAACAACCTGGAGAAAAGAATTACCTTTATTTAAACTAAAATGCTTGTAAAAGTCATTTTTTTCACTCTCAAATGTACATTTGGAAGGAATTTCACACATCAGACCACCAGAATGTCTCTCCTCTCCAAACAAAAACAAAAAACTTCCAATCTAAATAGGTAATGTTGAAATCCTCCTATGTCTGCATAAAATATGAGTCACAACATTAACTTTAAGTTTTCATAGCTCTCACTCCCTCTGACTCACTAGTCTGAGGTTGTGTGAATTAGTGATGAAATGCTAACTTTTACCTGTCGTTTGAAAACAGGAAACTTCACGTCAGCTGAGAGAAGATTTACACAAGCAGCTGAGAATCTCTGAATAAATCAGCCTGAACATGTGAGAAGGTATCTGGATGAGGAGGAGGAACGTCCTCCCAGAGCTAACATCAAACCTTCGTCTCCTCTCACAGCTGGAGCGACTCTTGTGTGGCCCACCTCGATGCTTTTACCTACCAGAACATATTTCTTCCCTGAAACTCCAGAGACACGACTCGTTGAAAACTTATTGAGGTTGGTTTATGCATCAGCTCACCTCTGAGGCCAGTTTAATTGAAAACATCAGGTCTCCACGTTTACGAGAGGACCGTAAAAAGCCCTCCTGGCTGCAACACGACCCCACTTGTCTGTTTAAGTGTGTTAGAGCCCTGCATGACGGCCTGGAACAGAACGGCGTGATTTAAGCGTGTCGTGCAGTCAGGAGCTGCAACGCGACAAGCTGCAGTCATGCAGCGTGACCTGGGACGAGGTCCAGCGTCGGCATGTAGGACGCGTCCCTGGTGGACGTGTTCTCACGGTGAGGTAATCCATGAGGTCACCGCTGTGAGCTGATGCAGGTGGAGACGAAACGAGGGGACCCAAATGAGCACAAAGATCAGGCATGTGTTTGCTCTCAAACCAATAAAAAAAATAATGTTTTTACTGCTGTCAGAGTTTCTGTATTACTGAAAGGGCGTCTTTTCCGGTTGGGTAAATCCCAACTCAGAGCCGCTGGCCAAGAAGGGATGATTTGTGTTTCTCTGGGATTTAAAACTCAAGGTAATGTCTCTGATTTATGTCCATTTTATCGATGGAGACAAGTGATTTAGTCCAATTAAACATGTCATCTCGGGATAAAATGAGAGAAAAAACTTAAAAATAAAAATTCATCAAAATTAGGTTCGAACTTCATCCAGCAGCTCTTCCAGCTTTCTGTCAACAGTTTGGTCTCAACATCAAAATGTAAAGTGAGAAAAATCAGGTCCATAAAATAATATTTTCCCAGTATGGAAGGACTTGATGCATCTGGTTTGGTCAAGTACTTCTTTTTTTAACAAAACCTGTGTTTTTCTAATAACCCATGAAATATTTTCTTTCTACCAATTATTAATAAATGATGTCAACAGGTTTCTCTCTGGGATCCAACTGCTGTTATATGATATTGATGAGGAGGTTTCTAAGTTTGCACTTTATACGCCACACGTGACTCAGTCGTGTGTGAAAGAAATCCAAAACACTCATTCTGTGTCGTTCCAAATGAAAATGAGCATATTTTCTTACAATTTTCTCATCTAATTACCAGCACAATTGACTTTTTAGAGGTGTCAATAATTATGCAAGATGGGAAGTTTAATTTGTTTATTTGTTTGTTATTCCCACAATTCTGACAAAGAAAATAAAGCTAAATTATATTCTGAAACATGCAATTCAATCACAAATAGTGTGCCGTGGTGTTTGGTGGTATGTTGAATGATAGAGACAAATAAGGTAGAAAAACCCTGCTAGTTTTCCTTGTAAACATCAATGGGATACTAGATTAAATAGGTGAGAACGCCCCGTCCCCTTTAGCTCAGGTGAATGTCACAGTAGAAACATCAATGAGAAGTCAAACGGGTCATGGGAAGTTGGACTTTACGTGACTGAACTGGTATTTATATATCTTTGATGATCTTTACACAATCCCAGTTTAAGTTGGATGATTTTTTGGGGGAGATTTATGTAATTTCAGTCACTTCCTTTTCAGCAGTCAAAACTTCCAAGATGTTATGAAAATGAACTATTTTCACTCTCACATTTTTAAAGGTACAAACTCATCAAAATGTAGATATTTGAGTCTTCTTCCACCTGATGAGTCTCTCACTGCTGTAGGACTGATGATTTTCTCTCAAATCCCCTCAGAGTCCAGAGAGTTCACACCCAAACTTCCATGGGACTCAAAACAAAACTCAGACTTTTCTTCTCAAAACAGAAAGTGAAGTATTTTTTTTTGTTTGTCATATCTCCTACATAAAACATCTTTGTACCATGCCATACCATACCATACCATACCATACTGTACCATACCATATCATACAATACCATACCATACCATACCATACCATACCATACCATATCATGCCATGCCATGCCATACAATGCCATGCCATGCCATGCCATACCGTACTATAGCACCTTTATTTATAAAGCATTTTAAGACACAACAACAAGGTCACACAGTGCTGTACATAAAATCGACAACACAAAACTATGACGGATCAAAACAAGATCGCACATAAAACCAACATCCTAAAGAAGCACACCATACAACAAACTAAAACACAATAGACAGTACAGAAATGTCGCATACCAACTAAAATAAATCTTTTTCGGAGATAAAAGTAAGTTTTTAGGTGAGAATTGAAAAGGAGGAGCGAGCGGGTCTGTGCTGCTCACAGGTGAAGAACTCTTTCAAACATTTAGTTTTTCATTCAGCAGCTTTTTGACTGATGCTTACATTTTAGTAAGACTTCCCATTTGACTCTTATGAAGTGGTTACCATGGTGACCTTAACGAGCTACAGGTTTTTGTCATGGTTACCCTAATGAACCACTGGCCGCAGCTTTAACATTCCTTTTGATTAAGGTCCCCTGTACATGTCTGCCACAGTACACACTAAAATGTTTGGACATTGTGCCTCAGCTCAGAATTTTTACAAAGTTGGGAATTTTGGGAAGGAGCTGCACTGGCACCCTTCAATTTCTTCTCAAATGTGTTTCAGTCCTGGTTTCAAAATACTAATAACCATCAGGAGCTCCAAATACCTCCAATAAGCTTCTTACAAGACTTCAAACGCCAGCTTTGGTCGCTCTTACAGTTTCCACTACTCTAACATGTACTTTCCTCTCCTCTACCCTGTGTAATTTTCCCCAAATAATCACCAAATGGAACAAAAGTTAAATTTACACCACAGTGAGCAGTATGTCATGTGAATGAAAGAGCTCTGCTGATGATCCTGTGGCTTGGATTTCACCAAACGCTGCATGACGACTACCTGTGTGCATTAAAAACAACACACAAAGCTTAATATGTTAAAGCCTCAGTGGACCGCCAGGATCCAGGAATTATTCCATAAGAGCATCGCTGGCAAGGCTGCTCATCTCAGAGCCATGCAGTTTTAATGTTTACCCATATTCCCCACAGGTCGGGAATACTATATATCAGTGAGAAGTCATGTTTTTCAAATACATGACCAAATGTGTTTGGATTGGCGGTGAACAGCTACTTCAGATTTAACTCGGGCTACAAGAGCTGATAGGTGGTGCACAATAATATTTTCTGTGTGTCAAACATCTCCCGGTAAAGGAGTGTATCTGATGNTTCACGTCAGCTGAGAGAAGATTTACACAAGCAGCTGAGAATCTCTGAATAAATCAGCCTGAACATGTGAGAAGGTATCTGGATGAGGAGGAGGAACGTCCTCCCAGAGCTAACATCAAACCTTCGTCTCCTCTCACAGCTGGAGCGACTCTTGTGTGGCCCACCTCGATGCTTTTACCTACCAGAACATATTTCTTCCCTGAAACTCCAGAGACACGACTCGTTGAAAACTTATTGAGGTTGGTTTATGCATCAGCTCACCTCTGAGGCCAGTTTAATTGAAAACATCAGGTCTCCACGTTTACGAGAGGACCGTAAAAAGCCCTCCTGGCTGCAACACGACCCCACTTGTCTGTTTAAGTGTGTTAGAGCCCTGCATGACGGCCTGGAACAGAACGGCGTGATTTAAGCGTGTCGTGCAGTCAGGAGCTGCAACGCGACAAGCTGCAGTCATGCAGCGTGACCTGGGACGAGGTCCAGCGTCGGCATGTAGGACGCGTCCCTGGTGGACGTGTTCTCACGGTGAGGTAATCCATGAGGTCACCGCTGTGAGCTGATGCAGGTGGAGACGAAACGAGGGGACCCAAATGAGCACAAAGATCAGGCATGTGTTTGCTCTCAAACCAATAAAAAAAATAATGTTTTTACTGCTGTCAGAGTTTCTGTATTACTGAAAGGGCGTCTTTTCCGGTTGGGTAAATCCCAACTCAGAGCCGCTGGCCAAGAAGGGATGATTTGTGTTTCTCTGGGNATTTAAAACTCAAGGTAATGTCTCTGATTTATGTCCATTTTATCGATGGAGACAAGTGATTTAGTCCAATTAAACATGTCATCTCGGGATAAAATGAGAGAAAAAACTTAAAAATAAAAATTCATCAAAATTAGGTTCGAACTTCATCCAGCAGCTCTTCCAGCTTTCTGTCAACAGTTTGGTCTCAACATCAAAATGTAAAGTGAGAAAAATCAGGTCCATAAAATAATATTTTCCCAGTATGGAAGGACTTGATGCATCTGGTTTGGTCAAGTACTTCTTTTTTTAACAAAACCTGTGTTTTTCTAATAACCCATGAAATATTTTCTTTCTACCAATTATTAATAAATGATGTCAACAGGTTTCTCTCTGGGATCCAACTGCTGTTATATGATATTGATGAGGAGGTTTCTAAGTTTGCACTTTATACGCCACACGTGACTCAGTCGTGTGTGAAAGAAATCCAAAACACTCATTCTGTGTCGTTCCAAATGAAAATGAGCATATTTTCTTACAATTTTCTCATCTAATTACCAGCACAATTGACTTTTTAGAGGTGTCAATAATTATGCAAGATGGGAAGTTTAATTTGTTTATTTGTTTGTTATTCCCACAATTCTGACAAAGAAAATAAAGCTAAATTATATTCTGAAACATGCAATTCAATCACAAATAGTGTGCCGTGGTGTTTGGTGGTATGTTGAATGATAGAGACAAATAAGGTAGAAAAACCCTGCTAGTTTTCCTTGTAAACATCAATGGGATACTAGATTAAATAGGTGAGAACGCCCCGTCCCCTTTAGCTCAGGTGAATGTCACAGTAGAAACATCAATGAGAAGTCAAACGGGTCATGGGAAGTTGGACTTTACGTGACTGAACTGGTATTTATATATCTTTGATGATCTTTACACAATCCCAGTTTAAGTTGGATGATTTTTTGGGGGAGATTTATGTAATTTCAGTCACTTCCTTTTCAGCAGTCAAAACTTCCAAGATGTTATGAAAATGAACTATTTTCACTCTCACATTTTTAAAGGTACAAACTCATCAAAATGTAGATATTTGAGTCTTCTTCCACCTGATGAGTCTCTCACTGCTGTAGGACTGATGATTTTCTCTCAAATCCCCTCAGAGTCCAGAGAGTTCACACCCAAACTTCCATGGGACTCAAAACAAAACTCAGACTTTTCTTCTCAAAACAGAAAGTGAAGTATTTTTTTTTGTTTGTCATATCTCCTACATAAAACATCTTTGTACCATGCCATACCATACCATACCATACCATACTGTACCATACCATATCATACAATACCATACCATACCATACCATACCATACCATACCATATCATGCCATGCCATGCCATACAATGCCATGCCATGCCATGCCATACCGTACTATAGCACCTTTATTTATAAAGCATTTTAAGACACAACAACAAGGTCACACAGTGCTGTACATAAAATCGACAACACAAAACTATGACGGATCAAAACAAGATCGCACATAAAACCAACATCCTAAAGAAGCACACCATACAACAAACTAAAACACAATAGACAGTACAGAAATGTCGCATACCAACTAAAATAAATCTTTTTCGGAGATAAAAGTAAGTTTTTAGGTGAGAATTGAAAAGGAGGAGCGAGCGGGTCTGTGCTGCTCACAGGTGAAGAACTCTTTCAAACATTTAGTTTTTCATTCAGCAGCTTTTTGACTGATGCTTACATTTTAGTAAGACTTCCCATTTGACTCTTATGAAGTGGTTACCATGGTGACCTTAACGAGCTACAGGTTTTTGTCATGGTTACCCTAATGAACCACTGGCCGCAGCTTTAACATTCCTTTTGATTAAGGTCCCCTGTACATGTCTGCCACAGTACACACTAAAATGTTTGGACATTGTGCCTCAGCTCAGAATTTTTACAAAGTTGGGAATTTTGGGAAGGAGCTGCACTGGCACCCTTCAATTTCTTCTCAAATGTGTTTCAGTCCTGGTTTCAAAATACTAATAACCATCAGGAGCTCCAAATACCTCCAATAAGCTTCTTACAAGACTTCAAACGCCAGCTTTGGTCGCTCTTACAGTTTCCACTACTCTAACATGTACTTTCCTCTCCTCTACCCTGTGTAATTTTCCCCAAATAATCACCAAATGGAACAAAAGTTAAATTTACACCACAGTGAGCAGTATGTCATGTGAATGAAAGAGCTCTGCTGATGATCCTGTGGCTTGGATTTCACCAAACGCTGCATGACGACTACCTGTGTGCATTAAAAACAACACACAAAGCTTAATATGTTAAAGCCTCAGTGGACCGCCAGGATCCAGGAATTATTCCATAAGAGCATCGCTGGCAAGGCTGCTCATCTCAGAGCCATGCAGTTTTAATGTTTACCCATATTCCCCACAGGTCGGGAATACTATATATCAGTGAGAAGTCATGTTTTTCAAATACATGACCAAATGTGTTTGGATTGGCGGTGAACAGCTACTTCAGATTTAACTCGGGCTACAAGAGCTGATAGGTGGTGCACAATAATATTTTCTGTGTGTCAAACATCTCCCGGTAAAGGAGTGTATCTGATGAGTGTTTACATAAAGCTGGATTTGTGTTAAAGAGGAGAAATTATGAAGATCTGGGACATGGATCAGTCACTGGGATCCATGTGAAGCTATGGAGCCACTGGACAGTGATCAGATTTGAATCCTTCCTTTAAGTAGGTATTCCCATGGAGAGTTATTACCAGAGAGGCTGCTGCCAAATATGGAAACAGACGTGGAATTGAAGAAAGTACCAGTGAGGCTGATCAATACTGAAGAGTGACTGATTACTGGAGAAGATTTCTTTCATGAAGTGAGTCTCAGGAGATGTTAAAGGGACTTATTCTCTGTAGGAAGAAAAATAAAGAAGCCTCAACACATTGATCTGTTGGGAAAAATGACTCAAACCAACATCAGTGGATCACAGGATGGAAGAAGATTCAATCTTCTTAAGATATTCAGGAGAAACGCCAGATATTAAAGGACCATCTTTTTAGAAGTTAAAGGAGATAAGTCCAGCAGACTTGTATGTAGAACTTATACTGTCACCAGTAAAACAGATGAATTTGGAGTCATGGTTGTCAGCTGGATAAAAATGGAATGAGACCTCCAGGTTGAGCGATGGTAGGATGGATTTGATGCTGCTCTGGATCTACTGGTCCATCTACAATAGTCAGGAGATCTGGATCATGACCAAGACGACAAGATCCAGGATCCAAAAAGCTGAAAAGATCTTCCTCTGCACCTTCTTCATCGACAGAAGTCATCTGAGGTGATTAGGTATCTGACTATATCGACTTCTGGTCGCCTCCATCTGAAGGGTTTCCAGAGAAGAACTCAGAGCACACCAGGCACCTGGCAAGCCATCCTATACATGTGAATATATAGTCTGGTGGTGACCCATGAGCCCATTTTTAAAAGACACACCATGCCGGCAAATCAGAGGAATATTACTGCAACAGTGTGACTTATGAACACGCCATGGCGGCATGATATTTGTGCCGCCACGCTTGGTAGTAATATTGATGCAACGGTGGACTTGTGAATTCACATTACGCCTTGGTGCAACAGAGAGAGGATTACGTGGGGGGTTAATGCCAGGCTCCGGCCAGAAACTATATTGAAAATGAAAGTAAACACGGGCAGAAGTTTTGCTTTTTAAAACAGAATCAGCTGAGATGATAAACTGGAGCGATGCAGAGCTCCAGGAGCTTCTCTCCGTTAGAGCTGGAGCTCAGATCACCAGACAGTTCACGAGGACTGTGGAGGACACACACCTTTAGGAGCAGATTGTCAAAAAAACTTAACGAGCATGGCATCAATCGCAATAAAATAAAGTTATGTCCAAGATACACGGAAGTCCGTGACAAAGCAGAGACCGCCCCCATACCCCCTTCGCGTAATCTTTTGTAACTGCACCACATTACATTACACATTACAGGAACACCCTAATGACCAAGGAGTGAGAAAACTTGCACCACATTACCGCCATGGTCTGACCACTTATAAATGACCAAACGCTCCCAGATGCGTCGTGGAAAATTGGCTGCATTGTTTTATAAAAGAGGTTAGAGAGAGCTCAGTCGTGGGGCGGAATCTACTGTTGTCTTTCAAACTGTCTCCACATGCTATCGGACAACAAACAACGTGACATACTCCCAAGCCCAAGTCTAAATAGTCCAAAGTTGATGTCAAAACCTAACCCTAACCCTAGCCCTAGCCATTGCCATCTTTGTTTTTCGCTCAGTCGCAATCCCACCCGCCAAAGTGCTGTGATTGGCAAGACACAAGACTGTTCGGGCCTGCTGCGGTTCCAATGGAGCGCGGCTAGATCAACCTGCAGAGCAAAAATAATTTTGCTGCTGCTACAGTCTGTCTAGATTTCTAGGCTAGGAACTTGTTGCTCTTTGAACGCTCTGGGATCTTTAGGAGGACCTGGATAAAATGATTCCTGGTCTTCCCTCCTGGACCTCCATGACCTGACTTTGGTTGAGTGGAAAAATGGATGGAAGGAACTGATCAAATTAAGAGACTGGACAAACTATCCTTTTCCAACAAATGTATAAAAAATGTGCAAACTGAGCCCTGTGTATATTAATCCTCTCAACATTTTTCATAATTTGGAGATAAGATTACCACCTTTATTACTTTGTTTGGTACAGCACATGAGGAATTATTGAAATAAACATTTTATTAGGTATTTACCAGAAAAATAACACAATTGAAGCACTATACTAATCGGTTTTTTTAAATGTGGAAAACATAAGGTTGATGGGATGAAGAATAAAATAAATTAAGTGATGTAAAATTTGAATATGAACATTATGAAAATGTTTTTGTGTATAAGTGACATTATCAATCTGCATTTTAAATATTTTGTGATCAAAATATTCCATCATTTCGAACATTTTTGTTTGTTTACGTGTTTATATTTTTTGTTTTTGATATTTTACATATTTATTTATATGAATTCATTATTTAACAAAATTTTAGATGGCTGATTTATTTAAAATGTTAATGTTTTTGCTCACAAACATATATTTGACTTTATTATAATAAAATAATAATAAAAAACATTTTAGGAATTTTTTTGTTTCATTCAAAAAATATTTTCTCATATTTTTGTTTCAGTTTTGTGTTTTGTCATTTTGATTTTTTATATCTGTCTTTAAATTATGACTTGACTATGACTTTCTTTACTAACTTGACTCAATATGATTTATGATGTTTGTACATCTAGAGGTGTGACTTTGACGAAGTGTAGGACATCTTAACCCTCATCCCTTACCGTGGTTCCTGTATCACCTCGTTTATTTCCTGACGCCTGACGGTACGCTGCACCCATGTTGTGCATCTTTGCTTTATTTTCTCCCATAATTCAAACTGAAATACTTCCAGCCATTTGACACAATTAGGCGCTCTCTTCCCACCGCATCGCATCCCGCTGGATGGCCCTCATTATCACGAGCCCTCGCCTTTTAGATAACTTATAATGAGGCCGAAAATGTTTCACATTTTGCTTTTTCTCCTACACCGTCGCTTCAAAGAGACCTACTTCAACCTAATTAGGAGTTTCAACGGCTCCAGTCAAATGCTTTCCTTGTTTCTTACGGGGTTAACAGCGGTGAATGTAGATTTCCTCCAGACAGGGTCTAAAGCCATTATGTTGAATCTGTGACAGATATCGCTGATGTCCGAGTCCTACGGTAATGGTGTTTGGTGTGGAGTTACCGCGCTGATGGTGAGGATGTTGTTAGTCAGATAATGTGAGGCTTTTTGCTTTTTGTTCCCCAGATCAACTTACATTTACATCTACGGATCTGGGACTCTAAAGGCAGATTACAAGATGAAAACCTGTTCTTCTCCTTCGCTCTGCTGTTGAACGAGCAGCTGAAGAAAGCCACCAGGGATCAGAGATCCTCAGCGAGTCCATTTAATAGTCTTCCCATTCATACCGAGCACCTGGTCTGAGATTCTGGACGGGAATAAACTTCCTCTCCGAGTCTCTTGAATCCTGAGCAGAAAATGGGAAGCAGGTGGTTGTTGCTACTTTTCCAGACATCTGTGGACTTCGTTTGCTGTTCCTGCTTCTTTATGGGACAGTTGTAAAGGGAATCGGGTTCAATAAAGTTAAATTGTGTTTATTTAGGATTATAGGAGTCTGAACTGAACACCAACCCCATCATAAATGAATTTATTCCAAAGAATTTATGAGAATCAATTCATACAAGAAGACAGGTGATATTCCCACTTTTCTTTAAATATTTGGTAAAAGACAGCAGAAATAGGCATCAAATTCTTCTGGCTTTTGTTTTTTTGGACAACTAAAAGACTCCAAAACATGGACTGTATATATAAGATGGACGGACCCTCCGTGCTGTCACCCATAGGTTTCTGAAGATCTGAATTGAAGCCTGAAGGGCTTCTGCCACCACGGCCATCCTTGGCTGCATCTCTCCCAGATATGGAGCTGAGAGAACTACTGTGAGGTTGGGGCAGATGATTGACATGGCTAAACAAAGCTAACAGAGGTTGGTGGGTGCTTTTAGTCAGAAAACCCTGCTGAAAAAACCAGCGTAGACCAGAATATGTTGTGTTTTGGTGCTGGTTTAGATGCTGGACCAGCATATGATGCTGGTCCAGCATCCAATCACTAGCATCCCATGCTGGACTAGCATTGCATGCTGGACCATGCTGTCAGAATCATGGTTTGAGCTGTTTGAGCGGCTTAGGTGCTTAAAGTGCTTTTCCAAAGAAAAAAACATGACCTTTAAATTGTTTTAGCAAAATCCAAAGCTGAGATTCTGACAGAAATCTTGAAGGAGCTGCAGCGACCAGTTTAGATGCAGTTTTTGCACCAAAAGGAGGCAACAGCAATTTGTTTCACCATTTGAGATATTTTTCTTTGCATTAAAATACAAAGTTTAACATAACTTTTACTAATTTGATGGAGAAAATGTGCAGGAAAAACCACAAATGATCCTAAACTGCACTATGAGTAAAATAAAAGTCCCCTTCAAACACACTGTGAGCCTTTTCGGATCAGCCGGCTGTCCACTCAGATAATCACAGCGGTGAACTCGACCCCACCGACCTATCTCGACCCTCAGCAGTTCAGCTTTCCACTTGAGTGAGTTGTAGGTGTGCTTACTGGGCGCCAGCTTGTTCCTGTTAATAAAACGAGCGCTGAACCCTGGAGCTCACCTGACTGTAGCACGCTGGACCGCAGCCAGCACCAGTGTGTCTCTGAGTGTGTGCGTTTCCTTTCCCATAATCTTGTTCGAGCCACAGAGGCCATAAAGCTGTCAGTGAACATGCAGGACACGTCACCTTTGCCGGGGTTTCTCACACTTGCCTGCAAAACTGCTGCAGTATCACTCAGAATGAGCCACTGTTACACACTCAGAAAGGTATGCACATGAGAAAACGCAAGAAAAACACACCGTTTGCTCTACAAACCCAAACATGTGCAGCGTTTTAGCCTCTGCAGTCACCTGTAATATGTTAACCCGGGCATCTGACAGGTTAAGAGTCCTTCAGTGTATTAAGAATCACAAGTGTTTACACACTGCAGCTATTGGATGTTATGTCACGGAGTAAACTCCCAGACAGATGAATCAATGATGAACCTGCTCTTTTTCTTCCTGCAAATAAAACCTTCTGCAGCTGAATCGACTCTTTTTCTCCCCCTTCGTTCGACTGATGGGTTCATCTTTTAATACCATTCATAAAAAACGTCAACGTCTCTCTACTGTAAAATACAGCTAAATAAAAGCAGGAACAAGTTCAGGGTTCAAGTGTTCAGTGTGTGGGGGGTCAGCCAGCTCCTGGTCTGACAGGGGGATTATGGGAAACAGATGACTTATGCTTCTAATTTGCAGCCTTAAATTGCAAACAGAGTTTCAGAAGTCCAGGAGCTATAAATGCAGGGAGAAAGGTGTGCGTGTGTGTGTGTGTGTGCATGTGTGTGTTTCATGTTATGTTTTCATGCAGGGTGATGAAAGCAGGAGATGGACAAATATAAATGATCCAAATGTCATCAAAAGAGAAAACAGTCGAAGGTCAAGGGTTTTATTACTCCATTCGTCATGCATGGATATCAGCTGTTCAGACAGGCTTTAATTCTGGGTTTAAATAAAAACAAAGTGGTGCCATTAAAAAAGATAAATAACCAGATTATATCTGAAATACAGCAAGGTACACCATTAAAGACCATTAATGCAGGCTGACTCACTTGTAGAAGGTTTACATGAGAGTTAGCGTGCATGAAAGAAAACAAAATCTAAATAAAAATGCTTTAAGTTTTATTTAAAGTGACTTTTCCACTAAATCACACCTTAATGCACGAGACCAAAAGGTGCACCAGAGCTGCAAAGACCTACATCATCACTCAAAAGGGGGATGAAGTAATTTACAGGTGAGTTAACCCACATTAGAGAAATGTACAAACAACACACATTTGAATTTATTACCAGGTGAGTTTTAAACCAATTTGCCCAACGTGCATTAGGCCAACACATCCTTCAGGGACAGTAAAGACATTAATGGCCACAAATGGGGTGATTGACATGTGATTTAGCTTGCATTAATGGGGAAACATAACTCTACTGCAGCCTAAAATTAGTCTCCAGTAAATTGCACACCAACTCATCAACTACATGAACGAGACCAAAGCATTTCTCAGGGGGGACCAGGACAATGAAGTTCCTATTCACTGCTCAGTTAAGAGGGGAGGGAGAGATTTGCATGTGGAACAACACGTATTCAACACACGCAGCTTTGAATTTATTGCCAGGTGGGTTTTACACCAGCTTACAACTTCATGCTCAAGAGGAAAACACCTATCTCAGCTGCAACAGGACAGGAAAACCCTAATGACCAAGGAGTGACTTACAGGTGAGAAAACTTGCATTAATGGAGAACTCTTTATAAAGCTATGAGTTCTACACCTTTTCTGTCTGGATGGGGGAACAAAACGGCTTCAAAAAATGAGATTTTTTTTTTCTAAAAACTAAACTCTCAAGATAAAAATCAATCTCAGTTAACTTGCAACTATTTATTTGCTCAAGAGGACTTTATAAACTACATATATGTCTGTTAAATAAAAAAATATTAATTTGTTTAAAAAAACTGTAAAATATTTGAGTTAGAAAGCTTGTAAGTGTAAATGAATCTATATGTGAAATGTGATCAAGTCAAAAATCCCACCGTGACAAAGATGTGGCTGAGCAACACGTTTCCTGTGAAGGTAAACAGCTGAGCCAGCAGCTCTAATCCAGCACCTGTTGGTGATTAACCTCTTCGGCTAAGGTAGGAGGAGAATCACACGGATCTCTGTGGTGAGCAGGAATGCAGCGCTGGGACACCGGAGACACAGCCGAGATTCCTGACCAATGAGAGGAAATGCCCAAGAGACAGCTGAGGTTTCACCTGGCACCTGTCGAACCACAGCGGCTGTTTGACTTTATCAGTGTGAGTAAATTTGTTCCGAGACAACACGTCGGTCTGGACTCTCAGTCGTCCAGAACACGTTTTAAAAAAGAGGCCATCTTTGTTATACAGGAAACAGGAAGTCTCAGGTTCCAGAACCAACAATGCAGCTTTGAACTGAATCCCCAGTGTGTCTCACTCCAATTTGTACCTTCATGCATGAGACCAAAGCATCTCACATCCACCACAACCACTCAGGAGGGAGTGGGTGATTTAAATATGGATTAGTTTGTATAAATAACTACATATGTTTGACTTGAGGAAGCTTCTCAGCTTAGAAATGTAAAAGTCCAGCTGTATTTATAAAGAAGACTCCTAGAAGAACAAAAATATATCAACATAATCTAAAATTTATGATCAGACAAATAAATATTTTTTCTGGTCAGTTTAAGAGCTTTATTGTGGAAATGTTAGTATTTTTCTAGCAAATGTATAAACTTAGTGTTAAAATATCAGTCATATTCTCATAAATGTATGGCTTTAATTACAGGTAATTGAATGTTTGCACAAATTTAGGACTCTTCCACACCTAAGAATACCCAACTTATGTTTGTTTTCATCTCCATTGGTCCTGATACACCACTGCACCACATGTGAGAGTTGTCCTATAATCCAGCTTGGAGAGCAGAGTTTTCCCTTCTGAAGAACAGGTTATAGCCAGCTGTTCATCACACTGACACACACTTATGATGGACATATTCGTTTTTACTTACAGAACACACCATCCTCCTCTACAATCAGGTTAGTGTCATAGATAATCCTCACCATCTATGTTTTATGTAAGATTTGGTGTGTTTTTGAGCAACAAAGAAAACTAAAACACTCATCTGAAAAGGCGTCTGACAGCCTCAAGCTCACCTAAGGATGTGGAGAAAGTTTACAGCAAAGGTTCGTCTTTGTAAAAATCAATGAAAGTGTTCAAAATGGAAATGAGCAGATTCTGTTAAAGGAGTTGTAGATAGAAGGACTTTGGTGTTAAGGATGTTTAACAGAAAGACAGATTTATAGATAAATATAGAGTCAAAGTTAGCATAGATACATAAACTACAGAGGTCTGAAGAGCAATCAGATGAATAGTTCACAAGGTCCCTCTTTGGTATTAAAATTAACTTAATCCCAAACAATTTTGAAGAAAGCTTCAAGGTGCCAAAAACGTCCAGCAGCACCAGGAACTCCTCCTAAAATAGATCTATGGGATCGAGCCAGCATCGGAACAAACATTGCTCAGGATCTGCAGCAATCAGGTGTGAGTTTATCTGCAGCAAAGAGATGATTTAAAGGGTGGCCTGTAGGGATGCAACGATACCACTTTTTTCCAAACCGATACGATACCGATACTTGGATCTGAGTACTCGCCGATACCGATTACCAATACCGATACTTGTACCACACACAAAAATGCAATGAATTGGAATACAGGCTTTTTTGGGAAACATGAGCAGCAGGTTATTTTTGATGAAAATAGTCACCTCTGCATTTTCAGGTGGTAGCTTTTTTCTGCTTTCATTCACAATGTTTGAAACAGCTCCCCCTATTGGGCAATATAGAAAACTACAACAGAAATGACAAGTCCCAGTGAAGCCACTTTCAGGCAACTGGTATCGGTACCTGGTATCGGTTAGCTTTTTTCTGGTATCGGTATCTGTATCGGTATCGGCCCGATACCGATACCAGTATCGGTATCGGTGCATCCCTAGTGGCCTGTGTCAGGAAGGGCAGCAAAGAAGCCATGATTCTGTAGGGAAACCATCAGGAACACACTGATTTTCTGCTAAAGGTCCAGGAAGTAGACTGTGGAGAACTGTAGAAAAGTCAGTTTCTCTGATGTTTGGATCATCTGGAGAAGAAATAAGGGTCCCCATCAATCCTGAGACCTCATCCTCATGCCACCCATTCACAGTTTAGCATCAGAACAGACATTAATAAATAATGGTACCTAAACATCTTCCCAGAGGAACTCCTCCAACCATCCAACAGCGGTTTGGTGATAAGCAATGAATTTTCTTGAGCACTGGACCAAAAGGATAAAATCAGAACTAATTGACTTAAAGAACAAAATATCAAGATGTTTGACCAAGAAAACCTAGACATTAATTCTATTGACCACCTTTTTGCCACTTCTAAAGGAGAAAAATACATTCTGACAAACTCTAAGCATTGATTATTAGCTCCATCAGTCAGGATCTCGACCTGTTGATTAACAGCCTGTCTCGGTGAACTACAGAGGTCTAGAAGAAGGATCAACACTCTTTGCCTCTTTGTATAAATGTCATATATCATTGACAATTACATTTTTAAAATGTATGAAATGGTTGTAATTCTACTTTAGTCAAATTTTTGACAAAAAACCTACAAAACACAGTAAGTTGTGTCCCTCTCTAAACTGTTGGCCAGAGTTGTGTGGTGCTTTAAAAGCCTGAGTTCTTTGAGAACCAATATCCAAAACATGCAAGCCAGTGATGGGAAACAACATGAGGAATTCTGAATAGAAGGAAACAGAAACAGCTCTGTGACCAGCTTTTATTTACAACCCTCAGTTGCCTTGTTACTGGGCGATGAGAAAGTAAACTCAAATTAAAATTTCCATCTGGTTTGGACCAAAGAAAACAAACTATAGGTGTGATTGAAGCTTAACTTAAGATAAGACCAAAAACTGCAGGGGAATAATCAACATTTGCCACGGGCCATTTCCTTAACTGTGTTACTGTTGTGTTGCTGGTGTTGGACCCGACTGCAAACATGGGAAAATTCTTTAGTCTGGAAATAAAAGCCAGCTTAAAACTTAAAAGATGTTAATCTAAAAGTGTTTGGTGTGAAACAGAATTACACAAAAAAATGGGCAAAAATATGTTCAGTCATAAACAGACACGTGCACACACAGTACCCAATACAGGAGAGAAAACGTCATTTCCCAGAGTGAAATAGTTGATTAAACCACTGCTATGGAGCTCTCTTTAGTGTTCGCAGAGATTCCTAGAAAAACATCCAAATGCTGTGAAAAGCCCCTTTCCCATGGCAAACACAGTATATCATAGCAGGGAACAAAAAAAAGCCATTAATGTCTGAGTAAATAAAGACCACATCAAAGTTTTTCTGTCTTATTTATGCTGAGCTTCTCAGAGAAAACACAGGCGATATATTTCACGCAGCCCCGTGCAATATAAAGCAGAACAAAGGTCAACGTCATCTGTCTTTGGAACGTAACACATTACGGTGAAAGATCTTTTCATTCCAACGTGGATGTATTACTTGTTCTGCAAAGGTCCTGAACATAAATAGATTCAGATGTGGATAAGGAGCGGAAACAAACTTTCATGTCTGACATCATTTAGAGATGGAGTGACTGGCAAAAGGGTGACAGGAAAAAGAGGATAGAAGGAATAAATGTAGAAAATCACAACTTACTGCATTTGTTCATGCTATAGATATTAAGCTGCTCAGAAGAGGAAACCAGGAATAAATAAAATTTAGCTCAATATCTGAGGAGTTGCTGCTTTTGTGCTTGGACATCACCACTGTGTGGGCAAAACTTCATATGTTCAAAAATGCAGATATAAAGAAAGATTTTTATTATGCTCTTTTTCACACTTATCATTGAAAAGTCCTCCATAAAACCGCGGTAAAGGTGAGTTTCACTGAGAAGCCCTTTAATATTTGCATATTCCTTCTGAATGTCTACCTAAGGAGGCACCAACAAAACCAACAAATGAAGTTGACTCCAACAAAAGTTTTAAGCAAATGTCCTTCATGATTGGTGAGTGATAAACACAACGATCAGCAACAAACAAGGCAATTTTTTTTAACATGCCTCTTTCAAAAATCGTTTTATGGTTAGTTTGGCATCATTTCTAAAGTTTTCAGTTTACACCCAGTCTCAGGTGCTTACGATGGATAGTTAGAAAACTGGACTCTACTCCTTCGTTTTTGCGAGCCTGGTGGAGAGCCCTTGTGAGGACGGATAATTGCGTTGCATGTTCCCATACCTCCACAGACGGAGAAGTATAAACTACATTTAAGACTTAAAGGGGTGGAAGAATTCAAAGTAACATTTTCCTTGTTGTTGAATAGACAGCTTGTTTGATCAAATGTAGCATACCAAAAGCCGGATGTGACGTGCTTTCTTTGTAAATTAGAAAAGAAGAAAAGGCGAGAAAAACTCCTGTTCCAAGCAAAGCTGCCTTAACACGTCATAAGGTAGCCACTCCTGCTACATCTACATGTTCCAATCCACTTCAGCGTCAGCAATATATAAACGCTGGTCGCAGCAACGCTACCGCAGAGCCACGGTCAGCCGAGCCTCTGTTAGCACCAGCCTGAGCTGTTAGCTTCAGCTAGCCTTGTGGAAAGAGTGAAAAACAAGCATTCACCACTCAGGTTCCAGGGTATACTGGTAAAATCCAAACTATAAATGAATGCCAGATAGATCCACAGCTTGCGGTTCGGTCCGGTATTTTTATTCCTTATTTGTCTGCAACCCTTATACATGCAGCCTGTCTTTGCCGCACACACTCATTCTTGACTCATCGCTTAAGTGGGGACTTTTTTTCAGAATTTTATTGAACAAACGAATAGTATACAAAATGTAACACGGAACATATGACAAGGTGCAAATATATATATATAAAAATCAAATAAATTCAAATAATTTATTTGCTTTCGCTTGTCTCTCTTCAAACCCTGTCTCTGTCAGCTGAATCGCGACACTCAACACCCCCAACACACACACACACCACCACCACCTCTCACCCACCCACCAAAACACACACGCACGCACACACTCAAGCATGCACACACACAACAAAATTTTATATGCTTTATAGACGATCAAAGATCAGTTTCCAATTTTAAATAAACACCATTTTTCCACCCCTTAAATTCTTTGAAAATGCAAAATCAACTGCTTTGCAGATGACATCTAGGCTAATTTACCTATAGAAAAAAATATATTCAGAAGACTCTACTAGACATCAAAACAAGAATAAATTAATAAGATTTCATGTGGAATAAAACAAAACAGAAGACATCCTGTTTGGGATAAACTAGATTGTAAACAACGCAGATAGTTTATTTGTCCCTCTAGCCATTCAGTTAAAAACCTTTGTTTAAGGTTTGACAATGATTCATTTTCTTATAATAAATGATAAATGACCCGCTTTTAGCTGCCCTGGGGCACACTGACAGAGAGGCTGCAGAGAACAGGTACTGCCAGTCCCTCTGACCACCAGCAGCAGGCAAGGAGGGTGAAGTGTCTTGCACAAGGACACAACAACTGATAATGACAGCAGGAGCTTGCGTTAGAACCTGCAACCCACTGATTACAGGGCAAACTCCTAACCCCTGAGTTACCATCGCCCATGCCCAGCTTTATCCAAGGCTGGGTCATGGGGGTCCAGGAGGATAACCTGTCCACTATTGGATTCCTCTTCACTACAAAACTAATTTATTTTGGATTTTTTTTAAGGTTTTTGATGGTCTGGCAACGTGCTTTCTCCAAGGTCATCTTCACACCTCATCTACAACGCTTAGGTTAAACAAAATGCTTCTATTCAGTATTTTCATGGTTCTGTGTTTTCAGTCTACTCTGTTCAGTGTTGTTGTCGTTTTTTGTTTCTCATGACGTTTTTTCCCCCTTGTGACGTAGTATAGAAATAAAAAATGACCTTGACAACTTAATGTCTTTCTCCCAAAATCAGGTGAAAACTAGGAGATGTTATTCTTGTCAAGATGTATTGAATCAATCGTGATTGTTCTAGTGTCACCACAACAAATTCCTGCAGTGCAAAAATGGCAGCAATCACCACTGTACTTGACACTGCAAGAGGAGGTGGTGCGGGTGATGGGTAGGGGGATGTTGGTTTAGCAGTCCATTTAGCAGACCATGCAAAGTGTTTACAATAAGTCTGTCTGAGGGCTTCATTGTCTCGTAAATGAGGACAGAGAATCACCTGGCGAGGGGGAAAAAAGGTCCCGTAGTGGAAAGGCTTTTGTTCGTTGGAATGGCGAACCTTTTCCCCGTCGCCTTCCCAGGGAAGAAAGGTAGTTTTTTTTTTTTCTTTTTTGTTGTTAAACCCACAGTCATTAGTTGGCGATGAGGAAGAGAGGAAAGGGAAAGAAAGAAAAAAATACGTGAGGCCCTTTGCGGGACCTGAACCTTTTCAAACGCGAGTGCGCCTTTTGTTTTTGCAACCCTGTCAAGAACGGTCACCTAATTAGACCTGATATCTCTGGCCAAAGAGAACCCGTTTGTTAATGGCTCTTTACGGAATTTTCTTAATGAGTTTAGATGGCCATTGTGTAGCGGGGAGCTCCTCTAAGACAAGAGCATTTTCAAGCAAACACACACTCGTGGAAACTCACACACACCCACACACACGTTTAAAAAAAGGAGTGAAATGAGGGAGAAGATTGAGCAAAGATAGAGCCGAGCTGACATGACTGGGGGCTAAATGGGAAAGGTGTAGCGAGAGCAGGGAGCATTATGGGTGGAATCAAGGCAGGGTCATTAAAGCGCAACAAAAGCTGGCGTACCCAGGCTCCTGGTTTCTATCTGGACGTCCATTGTGTCAGCCCTCGTTGGGTTTGGATCGTCAGACGAGACAACACCTTGATCACAACTAGCTGCTGACACCATTTTCTTCAGCAAACTCCAGCGGCTTCTTTTGGAAAGGAATGCCCCTGCTCTTACTCTCCTCTAACGCCCAACCTCACCACCAATCCCCTCATCCTCTTTTATTTTATCCTTTTGCTTTTGTTCATGTCTCAAGGCTGCAGCCGCCCTTTCTTCTCAGCTCTACGAAGAGGGAACAAGCTTGTTAGCTGGCATGGATATTTTGACTGGAGATATACTTTGGCTACTTGCCTATGGAAACAGTGTCAAAGCACAACCTGGCTTAATTGTCACATCGGCAGTCCTGGGAGAGGTCTTTGGTGAGGTCCAGGCCTAATAAATATCAAAAGCTCCTCTCATCTTCCTCTGCCCCCCCAACACCCCTTCTTTTCGCCAGTGAGGGAAAAACTTGTAAATTAATCTTGGTGTCAAAACAAGACTTTCTCTTCTTGCCTGAGAATCTCTAGTTATTTTTTCTGTTTTTGTCCCAGAAGTTTTCATCAAAGCGCAGCGCTGTCTGAGACCTAGCGTAAGACCATCCATGCAATTTATAGATTTGATGTTTATAGAGGCTTGCAGTTCCTCGGTTGATTTAATGAGAGGCTAAAGCTTCAGCAAAATACACAGCTAAAAGAGAGGATGAAAAAAAAACATCAACAACAAACAGAAGTCGTTCAGGAGTTGAACGTTTACAGCAGATTGGAGGAAGGCCGGCGTTCGGGGATCTCTAATAGCTCAAGGTTTTCTAAAGAAGTCGCCTGTTGCATAAAGAAACGGTGCCATCAAGTACTGATTTTGATTTTCCAACATTCCAGACGCAGAAATCCTCTGCGCCTGAACAGAAACAAACATCTGATGTAACGGCTTTGATTTGCTTTGATGCTGAGAGGTTTGATACGATTCATGCTAACCAATCAGAATTTAACATGCAGCCTCACTTCATGCTGGAATATATATTTTATAGATGAACCTCTCAAACCTGGACGTGTTGATGAGTTTAACTTTGTGTTTAATAAAGTTAAAGTGTTAAAAACTACTTTTTGACATAAAACATTAAACTTAATGCAGAATAGAAAATTCCTTTATTATCCTCCTGTAGTTGTTGGTATTGTGATGTTTAGATAAATTTTAGAACTTAAATGTTGATTTATGTTTTTGTTGTGTTTAAAGGGATATTCCACCCAAAAAAGAAATTTTATCGGTTGACATATTTCCCAGAGTTAGATAAGTGGGAAAAAGCTAATTATAAGCAGCCCATTCATTGTCCTTTAGCTTTAGCTTAGCATAAAACGTAAGTGAATGGATCCAATTAGCATTGTGAACAAAAAAGTGTGTGTGTGTTTAATGGCGGTTCGCTAACATGTGCATTTGTGTTTATGGAAGCAGGTGACTTTGTGGCTGCTGTGTGTATCCTTGCACCTTTCGGCGGACACTCACAGCTGTGCTTTGGCATAAAGTAGTCCCAGGTCTAAAATGGCGCCTGTCATTCCTTTATGTTACTAATTATTTTCACTTAGTCAGTATGATTATTTAGGTCACCAAGCAGAATTAGGATCACTACTGAGTGATTTTAAGGACTTTTTTGCTCACAATGCTAGTTGGACCCATTCACTTACTGTGTTGCATGCTAAGCTAAAGCTAAAGGAGTACAGCCGGGTCAGGAGAATGACTGGGATGCAGAGGCGCCCCCAGAAAATTTTGATAAGGGTGGCCAGACGGAGCCAGAAATTTGGGGGTGGCACACGAAATTGGTCATTGTGGTACCTCTGGGAGAGTTTAGCCTGTGGTGATGCATTGCATGCTCCTTTATTATTTTTTAATAAAAAACACTTAAAGGAACTAGAGGCAGGATCTTTAAAAATCTGTAAAAAATTAAACATGTATGTTGATTTTTTCAAAGCTAATGGGTGATGAAGCGTTATAAACCTAAAAGAATGAGGCCACCCATTTTCTTGAACAGGCTGTTTGCTGCAAAATGCGCTGCAGTTCGGTCACGAATTTCCCACGCTGCCCTACGGATGTGGCGTCAATTGACACTGCTTGCGCGTTCACGACAGCTTCAAAACAGAAAGAAAATGTGTTCGACACTGCAGATCGGTAGGTGGCGCTATTGCACCTTAAGTTGCTTGCCAACCGCCAAACTCCAAAAGAAGAACTGTGGGAATGGATTCTACTGCAACCAGCAAATGACCAAGCGTGGCACAAAGGAAGTTTATTCAGCGGCATCTCGTGAGTCAAAAACCAAATATGGTAAAAGACAGGCAGGGACCCGAATCTATATCGGATACGTGATTGACGAATGGAGGCTGCTTCAACTATATCTGGGACTCAAAAAGGATGCTGCCATGGCTCATTTCCTAGTGAGCAGGTAAGAAACATTATAGGTTGTGTTTAGAGATGATGACAATGATCTGACCTCACCGATGACTCAGAGAGAGCTAGCGTGCAGTAGCATTAGCTGTGATCATGCTACAGTAG